>JAOXJP010276132.1:0-19816 GCA_025762735.1 Platanus orientalis
ACTCAATGGCCACACAAGGGGAAAAGGGGGGGAGGGATCAACTCAGTTTTTGAGATATCACATCACCACTAAAAAATGAATTTGATTCCCCTCCTTGTGTGGCCATTGAGTGGCTCACAAGGGGGGTGGCATAGAGGATATCAGCCCATCACGAGGTGATGTGCCAAACACGTCGAACCATGCTTCCATGATCTTGGCCAATGAAAATCTCTTTGCCTTACACAAATGTGATTTCATTATTTAAATGAGTGATTCGATGATGAATGGTCGAAAATGCTGCAAGTTAGATGAATTGACATTGAATCGAATTGATCAACTACATTCCTAATAATTTTTTGAACCGGGCAACCTTGGTCCTACCTAGGAGGTCTCCTAGATCAGAAATTAACCAAATTGGATCCGGATGACCTCAATTGTCTCATGTGATATAATTCGATGGCTGTTGATCATTCAGTCCCGTCTGTGTTTTTTTGGTGGGTGTTGCTACTGGATTGGGCGCCAACCCAGGCCCATCACTAAGAATTAGTGTTTTAAAACCTGGCAATTTCATTCAACTACGTAATGGATCAAGTCAGAATATTATCTCAATGATTTGAGAGTTGATTTAAAAGTCAATAATTTAATATGTAAATTGTATAAATTTACAAAAATATGAATAAAATACGATAATCTTGACTAGATGTGTTGAACCAATACGGACAAGCTTACTCGACAACTTAACTGACCCGCAATTGTTTTGAGAGAGTTTAGTCAGCAATTGATCTTGTTGATCTAATCTTGAAATACACAGTATTCAGGCCTTTTAGTAGGTGGCGTGGGTCAAACCCCTAATCACCATCTCCAATGAAACTAAGATTTGAATGCCTTGGATTTGGTAGGACCATCTGAGGTCAGCCTAAAGTAGCTAGGACTGACATTAGGGGCTGATGTCAGAAAAAGTGATCTACACTTTTTGGGGGATGTTTTTCACTATTTAGTGCTGATGTGTTGGCCCTTAATGTCAGTCCTACTTTAAGGTGACTTCAAGTGGTCCTACCCAATCTTCAGGGCGATTCGAGGGCTCAACAAACTGCACCATTGCTCATCACCTTATGTTTGAGGCCAGTCCTGGTTCACTGAACATGTGCATAGCTGGTTTAAAAAATGCAGTCCGAGCAGTCAAAAGCAGCCACTTGATCTCATGTTAGGGGAAAATCCATCTGTCCACAAGCGTTAAATAACAGAGGAGATCCCACGGCGACGTCCATGTCCTTGGCCAATAATGTTATAGAGACCGGAGAACCAACTCAAGTGGAATACATATTCATGGACACCGGCCATAGCATTGATTCTCACTTTGAAGAAAATTCTCGTTTACACTTAAGGTTTCTATACTAAATCACATTACAACAGCTACCCACGCACACATTAGCTGAAGATGAGGGAGGTTCAATATTGAACAGCTTGAAGTCAGAAGGTTGACTAGTCTTAAATGAAAAGTACATACGTGGTTGTGTGTTTTGTGTGTAAACACATTGACTGCTTGGTTAGTTACTTTGTCACGTCTAGAGGGGAAAAAAAGGTGGGCGTGTGGTGGGGGAGGTGGAATATTCTAATTTGTATAAAGTGCTTTGCTTTGCTTTCTTTTCGTCTCCATCTGCTTTAACAAGCAAAAGTCTTACCTGATCCATAAACAGTTGGGTTTTGGGTTCTCTTTCCTAACGTATAAATTTAAGTCTACAAATATGTGATGCCGACGTGGGCTTTTGAAAATATGAGACTAATTTTGTGGAGAAAAAAAAATCAAGCTTTTCTGTTTTCCACAAGATGATGCAAGATGAGGTGGTGGGTGTGGATGGCCCCCCGCCCCAAGTGTGACTCTCTCGAGAGTGACAATAGAAGTCTCCAAAATCAGCTAGAATTTTCAGAAGGAATAACCATTAGTTTCTAAAGCTTGGTTTTAGGATATATACATACACAATAGTGTTTGTTTAAGTTGATATTGTTTGTCATTAATGAATAGTTTCAGTAGTGATGTTGGAGCTGCTATACAAATAATCAAGTGATATTTTTGCTCAAATGATTGGTTCCAAATTAAGAATTCATAATTTTCTCATATATTTTATATATAAATCCATCTCCATCTCCAAAGTAACCCAATTACATTATACTCTTTAGAGAAAAGTCAATTTGCAAATTTTCTTCATAACCTCTTTTCGGTTATTTCCAATAAGAATCCATCACAAAGATTTGATTCTTGATCTAGATTTAATTTGTGAAATTCTTGATTATCTTCAATGTCCTCAAGGTTGGCTGCTTCTTTATTTTATTTTTTTTGATTTTAAAAATTATTTGACCCACTCACGTATGTGTATATATATATATATATTTGTGTTGGAATGCATAATAGCATAGATTTTTTTATTATAGTTCAACATATTCCAGCATAAGTATGCATCCAATACATTCTTTTCCACAATGTACTTCTTTTGTATGTGACTTGCCCAATTCTTTGATTTGTTAAAATGGTAATGTAATAAGATTTAATATTTAAAAATAGAAAGGTCTCAGGCTCTCAGGAGAGTTAATCATAACAAATGCAACCATGATATATGATAGAATTTGTCTATTAGAGACCACTTTGCAAGAACAAACTACAAAAGGAACTGCAAGGGAGGTTCCTTCAACATTGGTCTCCTCCACCCATTGGAACAATAAAGATTAATGTGGATGGGGTGGTAGGATTGATGGCTGCCATACCAGGTCGGGTCAACATGGTACGATAACTTGGCATAACAGGTCAACTTAGTATAAACGCACAACCGAAGTGACACATTCTGATGCACATGTCAGCATGTGTAAGGGAATCGAACAAGGTAAGTTGATACCAACCCACGGATCTACCTTGAGATTCTCGCCGTGAATCACACCGAGAAGATGATCCCAAGATTTCAGACAATGATCAGGCAGCATGACGTTCACCCTAACTAAGAATTCGCAAGAAGATCCTTAGCCATGTGCCCTCACACTCTCTATAAAAGGATACCTCACTACTCTCCAAAGGTATGAAATAATCCCTTAAGAAATTCTACATTAATTCTCTGTTAAGAAGCAGACTTTTGACTTGGGCATTAGAGGAACTTAGGCCGGCACTATACCGGTGACCATCCCTACCTTTTCCTCTTCTTCTATGTAGGTGTTTATAGGTCCAATGTACCATACAACCATTTGAAAGGAATAATTAATGCATCATCAGTTGGCGCTGTTTGTGGGAATTCTCGCTAAGTATTTTCTTGACAAAGGTTGCATGGTAGAAACTAGATCTATGAATGACTAATGAAGCATGACTCCCCTCATCAGACAAGAAGGTTCTACGATATAGGGTAACCCTGACTAAGACGGGGAAAGAGTGGCCACCCTGGAACAATGGGTAAGAGATCTCACCTAGAACATACAACAGATCATAGCAGAACTGGGAGATAATGGAGAAACTCCCTTGTCTCCAGAGTGAACCACCACTGCTAACCCCTTGAGAAAGGGATGGTTGGCAGAAAGAGGGTTTGGAACTAGTTAAGAGTTAGTGTGAAAAAAGAGTGTGTCAGACTAAGGTTTTGGGTTTCAGTCTAAGACTACTCCCGTTGGATCCTAGCACTAAGAACCACGGGACGGATGAAACGTCATCCTTTCCGTATTCAGGAGAACAACTGAAAGATGTAAAAGATCAAATGAATAACGTTATGGTGGCAATGAAAGGAAAAACACTAGCTATGGTAGAGAACTTAGTCCAGAGGACTGACTTACCTTTCTCCTTGGAGGTAATGAGTCTTCATCTGCATAAATTCAAAATCCCCTAGATGAAGGCGTTTGATGGTACTAAGGATCCCCTTGACCACCTCAAGACATACAAGAATTTAATGTACCTACAGGCTTATCCCAACAAGATCATGTGTAGGGCCTTCCCAACTACCCTTAGGGCTCGGCTAAAACGTGGTTCGTTAGGTTAAAACCAGGGTCGATAAACTCCTTCACTGAGCTTAGTTGGTAATTTGTCAGCCATTTTATAGGCTAAAGGTATTGAAGACCGACAACTTACCTCCTTAACGTGAAATAAAACAAAGTCGAATCAATGCATGATTATGTCATGAGATTCAATAAAGAAGTCTCGTAGGTGAATGAGGTTAAGTAAAAGGTTGTACTAACCGTGTTCATCGGAGGACTATTTCCCTCTCGATTATTATTTTTCTTGTCAAGAGCTTCATCAAACGATATGACAGAGTTAATGCTCCTAGCATATAAGCATATGAATGTTGAAGATGTTATGAATGCGTGGAGAGGTAGGGACCTCAGGGACCTTGGTCAGACCAAGAAGCGGAAGATCAGAGAGAGAGAAGGCCATCGAGGGTTGACTAAACCTCAAGTAATGGCTCACCTTTGACCCTACCGAACAAAGTTTAATGAGGATAGTCACACATACTTCCCGGATCCATGACTTCACTCTCCTTAATACCCCCACTCGAGCAAGTCCTAATGTAGATCTGCCCCTTCATTGAAATGGCCGGGAAGATTGAGGACCCCACAATAGAAGAGGGTAAGGGATAAGTATTATCGATTATATTGGGATTATGACCACAATTGCTTGGACTTAAAGTAGATGATCGAGGCCTTGATTCTATATGGCTGCCTACGATGGTTCATTGCGAATGGTTCGTAGGGCCAACTTGAGAGAAGCTAAAGAGAGACTGTTGAAGGAGAATCTCAGCTGATGGAACCGCTAAGAAAAATCTGGGTGATTGCTGGGGTATTCGACAGTGGAAGAGAATCAAGTTCAGCTTAGAAAGCTTACTCTCAAAAGACAAAAGCCTTGATAGGATAAAAGCTATACTTGGCACAAAAGCCTACCAAATCATCTTAGAGGAATGGCTCGCCAATCACCTTCTCTAAAAAGGATGCCCAGGGTGTACAACAACCTCATGACGATGCACTAGTGGTCACCATTGTGATAACTATCTACAAAACCCGTAGGGTACTAATTGATAGCGAGAGCTCAACCAACATATTGTACCTATTGCCCTTTAAATAAATGGGACTAGGTAATGATAAGCTGTGATCGGCAAAGTAACCACTGGTTGGTTTTACAGGAGATATGCTATTTCCCCTCAATTCAATTGCTCTCCCAGTCACCGTTGAAATCAAAGATCAGTAGATTATCAAGGCGATAGACTTTTTAGTGGTGGATTTCCCTTTGACATACAATGTTATCGTACGCCGACCTACTCTCAACCAAATAAGAGCTATCACATCAACCTACCACCTACTTATGAACTTCCCGATGGAGTGTGGAATCTGTGAGGTTTGGGGAGATCAGACCACTGCCTAGGAGTATTATGTGGTTTCCCTATGAGGAGACTGGCTAAAGGAAGCCCACACCAAGTGAAGAATTAGATTTCTTTGAAAGAGAAAAATTAAAAGGCTTCTAAGCGAGTCACCTTCTCAAATTTTTTTTATCCCCAAGCCACTTTATGAATTAGTTAAGAGTATTTTATTTTATATTATAAGAAATGTTATCTTTTTAGTCTTACTACATATGTCACAACTACAATATAGAAAATGATTCCAACTTAGACTAATATTGGTTGAGAGCATGATCCACCGGTTCATTAAAAGTAGGTCCACCAACTTGTTGAGAGCATAAGCCACCAATTCTCTTAGAGTGGATTCCACCGACTCACTCATTACTACTACAAGAGACAACAGGTCTAACTGGCCCAGGTTAGGTGATTGACTTAACCCCTACGTGGGGATTACTCAGGACGAATGGGATCATGTCAAGAGACTAACCCAACCCCTATGTGGGGACTACTCAGGCCAAATGCTTAGGTTAGGAGACTGAACCGACCCCTATATGGGGATTACTTAGGCCAAACTAGCCTATGTCATGACACTGACCCAACCTCTATGTGGTGACCACTCAGGCCAAAGCTAACTCAAACTAGAATGACAAACTTGACATTAAGAAAGGGCAAGGATTCAAAGTTTAGAGCTAAAACCATTGGCTCACTTGTTAGAGAGCACTTGAGCCATAAGGCTAGTCCAAAATCATGAGGCTGACCTCACCCCCAAGATGGAGCATCCAGGCAGTGAGACTGCCCCAAGGTTGTGAAGACAAACTCGAACTCATCATCAAAGGAGTGACCTAATCTACAAATTGAAGAGACTTAGAAAAGCCTAAGGGTTGAGTGGAGAGCTTGTTCTAGCCAAGTAAGATTTTCCATTTTTATAGTAAGATAAACCAACTTAGATATATCGAGCAGACAATAATTTCATAGCACTTAAGAAATTACATGATTAACAAGAGCTATCAGCTTGGACGAATCGAATTGGTCAAAACCCTCTAATACTTAAAGAAATATTTCCGTTTGGTGGAATGACCAGCCTAGATGGTTCAAGTTGACCAAAATCTTTCAATACTTGATAAGTTTTCAAGGTCATGAAAGTAGGCCAGGTGCACCAAAATCACTCAAGAAAAATTTATGAAAATGGGCTCATTCTTCATTAAACCAGATAAAACTTATAAGGGGGCACATACACTCACCCCAATTACAAAAAAGAGAGAGATAAAAGTAAGATCGGAAGGTCGACTACTTGAAGTTCGCATCAGCCTCCTCTCCCCTAAAAGTCATGACTTTAGTGATGATCGACCTAGTGTTGTGATCTGGAAATAACTGGGATAAGTCCTGCTCGAAATATTCTTGAGCGGACCTTCGGCAAAAAGCCTCAAAGCTGTTAAGGTAATACTCAGCCTTCGGCACCTCAAAGTCCTCTGAGGTCTTGAAAGTCTTGACAATGGCCTCTACAGTAATCACCTTCTCCTTTATTGAGAAAACCTTCAAATCCTCAAGGGACTCCCTTAAAGCGGTGGCCACCACCTTCTTAGCTTTGAGGAGAGCCCGGGTTTTTTCAAGTGTAGTCTTCGTGGCCTGTAGCTGAACAAGCTTTGTCATTAGAGATGAGGCATTAACCTTAGCCTTCGCCAGCTATTTTGCTGGGGCCAAACTACTAGCCTCAACCTTAGTGAGCCTTCTTCTAAGTTCACTAGTATGGACCTTGGCGCTTAGGTGGCGGTGCGAGCTGGCCGCCACCATAGCTAGAACCTACAAAACCACTAGGTATAAGAAGTAAAAAAAAGAAGAGAAAAAACATAAATCTAAATGGTTAAGAAAATGTACTGGAATGAGGACACCGGATTTGAAATCAAAGTGGCATTGGGAAAAGAAAAAGTTGTGGGTGGGGGCGATCAAGACTAGAGACGACAATCCTGGGAGGAGTTGGCCGAAAAGGGTAAAAGCCAGGGAACAAAGAAGGAAAACGAGCTTATAGAAGATAAGAAAGTTTGAAATTTTTTGAATGGGAAGGCTTCGACCTGCCCAAGTCTATTTATAAAAAATCACACTTAATCCCAATCATCTATAAAAGTCAAATCAAATCGCAACTGTTCAACATGAACTCGTGTGAGCAGTTATGATGAGTGTGAAGAAAGATGTAACCATCATAGTATGGGAGAAACCATTAATGCATCTATCCATTTCACAAAAAAAGGAAATTACTGATAGCCCTAGGAACCAACGTCTCCCCTACTGAGCTGCGATTTGAATTCCTTCGTCGGATCGGCACCCAACTCGGGAATAGAAGGAAACTGATAGGTAGGGTTGACCTACCAGGTCGGCTTGATACGATACGACAATTCAGCATAATAGGTTAGCTCGGGATAAATTCACAACCAAAGTGATGCATTCCAACACACAGGTCAGCACGTGCAGGGGAATCGAATAAGGTAAGTCGATACCAACCCATGGATTTACCCCGAGATCCTCATCATGAATCATGCCGGGAAGATGATCCCGAGATTTTAGATAATGATCAATCAACATGACATTTGCCCTAGCTAAGAATTTGTAGGAAGATCCCTAGCCATGCGCCTCCTATCCTCTATAAAAGGAGACTTCACAAATCTCCAAAGGTATAGAGTAATCTCCTGAGAAATTCTATGTCAATTCTCTATCAAGAAGTAGACATCTGACTTGAGCATCGGAGGAACTTAGGCCAACACCACACCAGTGATTATCTCTAGCTCTTCCTCTTCTTCTATGCAGTTGTTCACAAATCTAGTATACTGTGCAACCATCTGAAGGGTACAATTAGTGCATCATCACTTTGTGTCATCTTTGGTGAGGATATCTGTGCAACTACCAATCACGGGAACTGAAAAACCATTTCAAGAGTAATTTTCTAAATTTATTGGAAAACCTAGCACATTTAACAAATCTAGTGTAATTTTTTCAAATAATCAACTGTGAGAAAAGGGGGCTTCCTTTTGACACATGGCAGATGGCTAGTTGGCTAAATCTAGCCACCTGGAAGAGGGTGAACTGAATGCTAGATGCATTCCAAACTGAATTGTATGGACCTGGGTACCCTAGTAGACAAATTTCACTACCAACTCATTTAGTCTTGAGTAGAATTAGGTCATGTCCACTTTTAGGTTATTATTAACGAATCTGGTTTGTATATGCAAGTGGCAACCCAAACACAACCTTATCCCAGCTACTTGGGATCGGTTGCATGAAGGCTATTCCGCCATTCCATGTTATCTAGGACCACATCTGTTGTTAATTCACAAACTACCATGTTTCTCCTTGCTACTTCACTCCAAGTAAATTTTGGCATTTCTCATCTTGTCCTTTTAGCATTTTCAACTTGTATCGTATCACTTCTTCTCACTGGTGTAGTCATTGATTTTTGTTGCACAAGACCAAATCATCTCTGTCGACTTTCTCTCATCTTATCACCTGTTGATATTACAGCTAAGCTCTAACAAATGGATTCATTCCTAATTCTATCTTTTATAGTCTTACTATTCATCCATTTCAACATCATTTCAACTACACTTATTCTATGTACATTTTGCTTGTCAGCTGCCCTAAATTCTACTTCATAAAGCATGGTTGGTCTTATAATCGTCTATTGCACAACACCGCAGAAGTACCTCTCCACTTCAACCATCCTACTCTAATGTTATGAGCAACATGATCTACAACATCTCCCTCCTTATGCACGATTGAACCAAGTTAACAAAACTAATTACTTCAGGATGTCTCTTGGTTATCAGTCTTAACTACTCCTTCATTTCTACACCTATATTTACTAAACTTGTATTCCATATATTTTACTTTTGTCCATCTAATCTTAAAACCATTAGATCATTCTAAAGCATCTTTTCATAAAATTCTAACTCTAGTCCTATCAATTAACACAATATCAACAACTTGTCTGTGGCTGTTGTACCACAGACCTGAGTTCAAAAGCCATCTTCACCTATAATTACCTATATAAAAAAAAAAAATCAATAACAAATAGTATACACCATGGCACCTTCTCTTGTATACCATATATGCTTAGTCAACTCATCCATTGGTAAAGAAAAGGGGTGCACCACAATCATTTTTGTATTGGTTTATTATTGACTGGCTTCCATCAGGCATCAAGTTCACCTTTTGGATTGACACAAGTGGATTTTTCTTGCCATGTGTCATGTCTTGGTGCACCCATCCTGGCAAGGACATCATAGTAGGTCCTTAAGAGGGGCTGGATTTTGTGCACACAGAAGGCATGTGCATGGCCCAGGGACAGACACAACAGTGCCAAAAAGTGATTTACACTTTTTGGGGGCGCTCTTATCACTTTTCAGTGCTGATGTGTCCGTTCCTGGTCCATGTGCCTTTGCACATGGATTTTGTGCGCACACAATCCCGAGGGTCCTTAAGAGGCCCATGCAAATAGGCATTCCGAAGTTCCCAACTTGCCTACCAAAAATAATCTCAACATTTGGTAAGAGTAAAGT
This sequence comes from Platanus orientalis, assembly GCA_025762735.1. Lineage (NCBI taxonomy): Eukaryota > Viridiplantae > Streptophyta > Magnoliopsida > Proteales > Platanaceae > Platanus > Platanus orientalis. Next base: position 9,878 of record JAOXJP010276132.1, read on the forward strand.
ACAATTCTTCCAATCTTTGTTTGAAAAGTTGTTTTATGCCTAGATTAAGGTCCTACTGTTTGGCATTTTTTGGGTGTTTTTTAAACTTAACTATTAGAAAGAAAAGGAAAACGAAAGGTGGGTATGATATAGATAGAGTAGTGGTTATGATAATCTGTAGTAGAAAGTGGGCAGTTCACTAACCATTTAGATTAGGACCCGTGAAAGAGAAAGAGGGAATGGGTCATGGGTCTTCCCATTAATATATAGCAAAAGGAAGATATGTGGTCTTGAGAGAATAACATTTTGATTTCCAACTCTTCTTTTTAGTAGGTTTTAAACATGACATATTATACGATTGGACTCTTCCAGAGGTTTTGTAACACCCAATTTGCGTTGCGTAATCGTCTTCTATCAATGGCTCTGTCATTCTATGTTTGTGTGGTTGCGTAAATTGTAACATTTGATGGACTACCCATACCCTTAAACACCCACCATGCAAACCCCTCAGGAATTTACGGCAAAATCAGTTGATAGTCAATACTTCTCACGGTTGAGAGAGTAGTAACAAATTTCAATTTTGTGACTTGACACATACGAACTCTTCTTCTCTAATATAACGTCTCAATGTTTTTACAACCTATGAAGTTGAATTTGACTACATATAATTATTGTTCAGCGTGCCGACCGTTCCTTCTCATATAGAGACAAGATAAACACTAAACAATCAAATCCATTTCGCTCCAACTGATTTGTCCAGAAGGTACCCAAAAATATAGTTATATACTTATATCATTCTCTAATGAGAGAGGGAGAGTCTTATATTATTCCGTGACAGTACAGACACTGAGCACCATCTCAGTGAATCAAAGATCTGTTGGGGATACTTTGGTGGAATCCTTCCAAGCTGTTTATCTACAAGCAAAGAAGAGATCTGAAATCTTAAAAGGAACCTGATGTCATGAATCATGTTAAAATAATAATAATAATAATAATTATTATTATAATCATTCTATTACAGTTAATAAGGATTTTTGAAGATGCAGATTAAGTAACGAGTGTTTAATTATAAACAACTATTCTTTTCTTCTTCTTTTTGGTTAATAAGATAAGAAGACGAGGAAGACCACAGGCCATAGGACACTCTTATATCTTAAAACCCAAGTCAATACCGTTATCTCCCGTTTGTTTCTTAGTTTACTTGGCAGTTGACATGAATGTGTTGAAGGAAGTTGTATGAGAGCACTATGCCACATTCACCCGCCACAATGAACAATGAGAGGCTGTTTTAAAAATAAATTGACTCTACTGCAGCTTAAAGTGTGGCATTAATGTCTACCAGGTTACCTGTATCCCAAAAAAGTGAATCACCTACCCTAATTTATTTTTTGGTATACATGTCAACATTCCATTGTCTGCCGGACAATGTAAGACTTTAAACTGCAGTAGAGGATCAAATGGATTTCGGAACACGACCTTAGCTACCACATGTATTAATATCTGACTTTAAGTAGGATTCCGAGCACATTTAGTCTAAACAGCATATATAGGCCTTTATTGAAACAAAGAAAAAAAAGTTGTCAATACCTTAGAAAGTGGGGAAGGATCTGCTTCACCGAAAAAAGTAAATTTGTCCATGATGGTTTTTTGAATTTGGTGTCTCATTTTTTGTTTTTTTGGATAAGAATTTGGTGCTTCATTTAAATAGGGAGCAAATGTTCATTTGAACCTTTTTTATGTTTCCATGTGAAACTCATTTTTATTTATTTACTTGGGTAAAAGTAAAACCCATTTTTTATGCGTACCTATTTTTTCATCTGAATTGTTTTTACAGTTTTAACCGGAAATAAATGTCCTGTACATTTGGTGTCTAGGATACCAGGGACGTCATATGAAATAAAATGCATATTCCATATTCATAAATGCATCACCCACCCATTTGATTCCATTTGACATCCCCTGGTGTCCTGAACACTAAATCCTGGACAGGACATTTGCTCCTATTCTAACCATATAGACTTCACCTTTGGTGTGTGGACACATGGAAGAACTAACTGTTTTGGGTGTAGCAGATTTTTACCTGGAAAATGTATTACATGTTGAAATAGATGTTCCGTCCAGGATTTGGGATCCAGGACACCAGGTCTTCACACGGAATAAAATATTTTATTCCATATGACGCCTCCAAGTGTCCTGGACTCCATCCTGAACACCACTGAATCCTGGACAGGACATCTATTTTGATTACTTGTTATAAACTTAAATTTATTGAGACGGGGTGCAAATGGTTTTTTTAATTTTTGGTGGGGGATGGGTGGGGTAAAAAGGGCACAAACTGGTTTTGAGCCAAAGACCCATAAAGATTCTAAACGTTATGGGGCAGCCATGCGAGTGCATGCAGCCCGAGTAAGTGATTTAGTCATCGTCTGATATCAAGTGCGACACCCCCCCTATGGGACACTCAGGAGGGGGAATCAAAAACCTCCAAAAAGTGACTTGATTCCCCCCCCCCCGGCGTCCCATCAGGGGGCGTGGCGCATACGATTCACCCCTTTAGTCATAGTACAGTTGTAAATTGAATAATATTTGGAGCTAATACCTAGTAGTTTCCAAACCTCAAGAAATTGTGTTGGGCACTCACTAGTCCCAAAAAGGGGATGACGTAGGAAAATGACTTTCCATACAGGCCATGGTGGAGCCATATGGGGGTGGGATGTGGCATAGCTCCCCAAATTTTTGAAGAAGCCCTAACCTCTATACTACTAGGAAAAAAAGGGAAAGAAATACCAGTAGTAAATGGTGCAAGAAATGGAGCAATGTCCTGTTTAGGATTTTGTATGTCCTACCATGTTCTCTATCACAGGTTGACATGTGATGGTTTTTTTTATTAATTTGGTGTCTCTTTTAAATGAAGAATAAATGTTAATTTGAACACTTTTATTACCACATATTAACCCTATACACCCTATTTATGGGTCCATGATTTTTCATTTGAAAACTGTTTTTACAGTTTTAATCCTATGCATTGGTCTTTGTGCATAGGACACGGTAAGACATACAAAATCTTGAACAGAACATTTGTCCTTGGAGGAAAAACCAATATATGTTGGAAGATCTTTTATTCTCGAATATTTTATATTCTTCGATTTTGAACAAAAAATTGTTGATAAAAAACAATAATATCCATATCATAAGGTAAAAGATATTATAATTCTTGTGGATGTATATAAATTAATCAATCATTCTTTCTACCAAAATATTAAAAAAAATCATACAAAAATATATATATGTATGTATATACATGCAAGCCCTTCCATGGTATTTTCACTTTTCCAGAAGAGTCATTCGTGTCGCATACTCGGCTTGCCATTATACAAGTTCAAACTCAATTTTTTTTGTTCACAAGCTTAACCTGAAACTTAAGCCCAGATCATTGCACTAAACAAGTACCAGGTGAATTATAATGGTCTTGGTTCAATATAAACTCAAATTATTTAGATAATTATATTTAATATAATTAAAAAATTAAGTTAGTAAACCTTAATACTAAGTTTCTTTTTAGTTTTAATGATTTTAGATTATGGCATATGTGGGATTGTAATTTTGAGTTATATAATTTCATGTTACAATTGAAGTCGAAGTAGGCAAAACCAAGTTGAGTTGAGCTTGAGCTTGGTCCTAACCTTAACAAATTTTTAATAAACCAAGTTTAAATCTAATTCATCTCTTATAGGCAAAAATCAAGACTGGCTTAGTTTGGATTAATTTGACTTGTTTACAAAATTAGTAAGATCAACTATTAAGTAGAGTAGATCTTTTGTCCATTTGGTTTCATATAAAATGTTTAAATTCATTGACTCATTAATGAAGATAGAACCCGCTAAAGCCATTGACAGTGTCAAATGCACATGTTTTGTTTAAATGATATACAGTTATGTGGAATAAGATTCCTGAAAGTATTGGAAATATCAAAATTTTCATTATTGTTGATGAAGCACATGATGAGTTTAAGAGAAAAAATATGGCTATTATGTTTAGATTTATTGACAAAGATAACTTTTATACAAGAATGTTTCATTGATTTTGTTCATGTTAAAGATACATTAGCATTGGTTATTAAAAATAAAATATTTACTATTTTTTCCATCATAATCTTAATGTTCAAAATATTCATAAACAAAGATATGGTGGTGCAAGCAATATGAGTCAACACTTGACTCTTTTTGTTATACATTTATTACACTATAAAATACGTTGTTACATCTTGAATTGTATTTATAATATTTTTTTTATACTATTATATATGTAACAAAAATTAATTATTACAGTTTTAGTGCGGCTCCCCAAAATAAGTTTCTGACTCCGCTGCACACAGGACAGGATACAAGAAATGGGCAAACAAGCAACCAATTTGGTTAATAACGAGTATATGATCTATATAATAATTGTTTCGTGTTGTTCCGATTGTAGGACTCATTGCAAGTGGATACTGATGCAACGCCACGTAATGGTATTAATCAATAAGATGATGGTAAACATCAAACCCTGGACGAGTCTTTATCATGAAGGTCAAAATAAAATTTTGTGGACTATAACAAGTGGCCTACAATTTTGGACATTCTGGATCGATGAGCACGTTTGCAACTTGAACACCATTCAGTCCATCGTAGGATGCCTGAAAATTGAAAGTGGACCCTAGAGGTCCCCATAATTTGGACCATTAATTTGAACCAAAAGCAAAGAGAGCATAGCTATGGGCATACTGTATAACATGAATGGATTAATGCAATGGGGTTGGGGCCCATCAAAGTGGGCCCCAATTGACCGATGGTGACCGTCTGATCAATTAGAATCTTATCCAAGGCCAAAAGACATATATATATATATATATAACGTTTGTCAACATTCTTGTATATTCAAATATTGAATGAATTAATCCATTATTAAAATTGGATTAGAAAACAACCGTTACTACTAATGTAAGGTCCCAATCAACAATGCCTGTAAACATATGGCTGTCAGGGTTTACATCCAGGTGAAATAATTTTACTTAAAAGAGATTTTAGAATAAAAAGTTAACTAGTTAAATGACAATCGACTGTCGGATGGATCAATCGCATTCATTTTGAATGATTGATAATTACAAAAGCTAGTCTAGATTATGTTTGTGATTGATGGTTTAGTTCATGCACAAGCTACCTGTCCGACTCGCCTACCCTGCCCAAGCCCAAACTGTACTTTCCATCCAGTTCGGTTAGATGATCCCAATTTCCAACCTGGCTGAAATTTGGGTCAGCCATACCTTCCAGTATAGTTTTTTTGAAGGTCCAGACTAACCCACCTGGTTTTTCTTTTTACTGTAGTCTGATAATTATCTACCCGGTTCGGTTTTGTTTGGGCAGTTCGACATGACCCAAACCTCCCCTACTAAATGTACAAATACCAATGCCTAATCAAATCATGTGGCAAGTTGTGATAGGCCTGTTTGTGACTGTAAGAAGTTTGAACTGTAGACTATTCTCTCTATTGATGGTGATGGATCGTAGGGGTGGCAATTCATGTTAACGGTCGGGTTCATGTTGTGTGGAGCTAATTAAGGGTATATGACTATATGAATCAATCTGAACCCGACACATTTATTACTCGTGTCAAAACAGGCTGACCCGCATTGAACCAAAACATGATTACAGTAAACACTAACCCGCTAATTTCATGTCGGGTGCTGGTCATGAGACTGGGGGTGACAATTCGTGTTGATGGATCGTATTTGTGTTGTGTCCAGTTAAGGGCATATGACTAGCTATATCAGTCAACCCGAACCCAACACATTTATTAATTGTGTCAAAGCGGGTTGACCCACTTTGACCCAAAACACGATTACAGTTAACCATAACCCACTAATTTCGTATCGGGTTTCCGGGTCGTGTCAAACATTGCCTCCCCTTGGACCGTGATAGCATGGTTTTAAAACTCGGCCGATTCCGAAAAGGATCGGCCGATCAAACTAGGAATTGGCCGGGACAGATCCGTTTTTAAGGGTTAACTTGGGTTTTGTTTTGACTCAGCCGATCCAATTTGGGAATCGACCGATCCGGCTGTGGATCGGCTTGAATCAACCGATCCAATTCAGGAATCGGTTTTGAATATATAAAAATTTTTGATTTTTTTTTTAATTTGAATTTAAAATAATTTTTAAGGTTTTTTTTTTGGACACCGGATCGACCGAGTCAGCTCGGAATCAGTCTGGATCGACCGATTCGACTTGAGAATCGATCAGGACCGATTCGGACTCCAATTCCAAGTTTTTAAATCATGCGTGATAGGAGCATGGCATGATGCCTACTTAAATAGAAAAGCTAGTAAAACGAAGACCACTTGGTGTCGGGCAGTTATGGTAAACAGGGAGAGCAGGGAAGAATAGTCCAACTAAGGTGCCCCATAAGCGAAGTATGATTGAGATTTCTGGCATGGAGTCAGCGTCAAAGATATTGATTGTCGAATAAGATTCTGCCAATTGTTGGGCCTTCTCCCTCACACTTCCACCCTCCTACTCTTACGGGGAAGAGGGAGGATCCTCTACTGCTGTTAAACTACCCTTAATATACTGAGCGAGTTTACAGTGACACATGGACAAACAAAGTGAAAATTGCCTGCTCAAATTTGATTTTTCATTCATGTATCGCATTCTAGATGCATGCAGTGCATAAAGGGTTGTTTAACAACAATAGAGGATCTTGAGTTGGGAAAAATATGAATATTTAGTAGGTTTATTCTTAGGATTTATTTACGTATATACGTTGAATGTCATTCATCACATTGATTATTTTCACTTTTTAATTTTTAATTTTTTATTGCTGCCCCCACCCAAAATTTATAAGAGAATAAAATGGAAGGAAAGAAAAACTCATGTATTAAGTTCCCAATTTGTTGAGATTCAAGGTAAAGAAAATGGAATTAAGCCTCAGTTGAACAACCAAAGTTCAATTTGGAGATGTAATCAACTACATGGTCATGCCCTTAATGTGCCCCCTTGTTAGAGGGGATTTGTTATTAGTTTTCAGAAGATATAATCACATGGATCGTGTGAAATTTTTCTTGTTTATGTAGAGACATGAGCTTTACAAGACTGCAGGTTTGGGTGGTATCCTTCAACCTTCTTTGGAGTCTTCCATCTCAAAATATTAGCGATTTTTCTTGAAATGGTTTTTTCCCATACTTCCAAATTCGTTTGGAACACCCCCACAGATTGCATTCTAGTGGCTAAACTTTGGACAGAATCTTTCTTTTCTTTTCGTTCTCTTTGTTTTGGGATGAGAGTTTATTTTATTGCCATATAGTTTCTTTTACCCAATTCCACCAAAGAAAACAGTACATTAAGCTTGATCTCAAAGCTTATGTGTCTCACTACCATTGGAGCTATTATAATAGTATAGAGCCTCATTTTGGTAATTTACTATAAAGTATTTCATGGGTAAAGGAAATATCAATCTCGAATAGGGAAACTTAGTAGATAATATCCAATTATCTCCCTGAAATAAGGCCTACGACGTATCCTGATAAGATCTTCAGACTCAAACAGGTCCTACCCTGGTGGCTGTGGCCTTCTAAGAAGAAGTCATCTCTATCGTCAAACTTTCAAACGAAACCCTTATTTCAACTTTGAGCCCGTTAAGTCATTACCTACCTAATAATATTCTATCGGTTCTCCATTTCTTGCTTTTACGCAATTTTTCTTTCTTCCACACCGCTAAAAACTATTTTTCTTATATATATATGTACTGTAATTGCAAAACCCATCATCAGTGATTACTCTAACTCAAAATTGAAACTGTGTTAGAGAGAAATAGAGAGAGAAAGAGATGGTGGCTGGTATTGGAGGTAGTGGTGGTGCCGTTGGCTGGAGTGATGTAAGGACCGTGACGGGGCAGGTCCTCTTAGGACGATGGTTCATGGTGTTCGCATCGTTCCTGATCATGTCCGCCGCCGGTGCAACTTACATGTTCGGTCTCTACTCCAACGACATCAAGTCAACACTAGGCTACGATCAAAGCACACTCAACTTGTTGAGCTTCTTTAAAGACTTGGGTGCCAACGTCGGCGTCCTCGCCGGCCTCATCAACGAGGTGACACCGCCGTGGGTGGTCCTGGTCATCGGTGCTGTCATGAACTTCGGTGGCTACTTCATGATATGGCTAGCCGTGACTAGCCGTATCTCCCGACCACAAGTGTGGCACATGTGTCTCTACATATGCCTCGGTGCTAATTCTCAGTCGTTCGCCAACACCGGCTCCCTCGTCACCTGCGTTAAGAATTTCCCGGAAAGCCGAGGGGTCGTGTTGGGTCTATTGAAGGGATATGTTGGGCTCAGTGGGGCTATTATCACGCAGCTCTACCATGCCGTCTATGGGGATGACTCCAAGTCTCTCATTCTACTCATCGGTTGGCTTCCTGCTGCTATATCTTTCGCGTTTGTTCGAACTATCCGGATCTTGAAGGTTGTTCGACAGGCGAATGAGCTGAAGGTGTTCTATAATTTTCTCTATATCTCTCTTGGCCTTGCTGGGTTTTTAATGATTATAATTATTGTAGAGAACAGGGTCACCTTCTCTCAGGCTGGGTACAGTGGGAGCGCTGCAGCTGTTCTTATCTTGCTCTTTCTCCCACTTGCTGTTGTTATAAAGGAAGAGATTGATCTCTGGAAGAGCAAGAGACAAGCCCTAAACGGGTCTTCCCAGTTGAAAGTAACAGTAGAAAAGCCATCCCTGCCTGCGGTGGAATCAGCAGCAGCACCCCCACCACCACCGGTGGCAGTACTGCCACCGCCACCGGTTTCACAAAAGCCCGTCTCTTGCCTGGCACGTATGTTCAAGGGTCCAGACAGAGGCGAAGACTACACAATTTTACAGGCTCTTGTGAGCCTAGACATGTTGATCCTCTTCTTTTCTGCGATTTGTGGTGTGGGTGGGACTTTAACGGCAATTGACAACCTAGGACAGATAGGCTTGTCTTTAGGGTACCCTGCTCGTAGCATCAGCACTTTTGTATCGCTCGTGAGCATATGGAACTATCTTGGGCGAGTGGTTGCAGGTTTCGTCTCTGAAATCTTACTAAAGAAATACAAGTTTCCACGGCCTCTCATGCTTACCCTGACCCTTCTCCTCTCCTGCGTTGGCCACCTTCTCATCGCCTTTGGAGTCCCTGGCTCCCTCTATGTGGCGTCGGTGATCATCGGGTTCTGTTTTGGGGCACAGTGGCCGTTGCTCTTCGCCATCATATCTGAGATATTTGGGCTCAAATACTACTCTACTTTGTACAACTTCGGTTCCGTGGCTAGCCCAATTGGGTTATATTTTCTAAACGTAAGAGTGGCGGGGCATCTGTATGATAAAGAGGCGAATAAACAAATGGCGGCTTTGGGTCGAAAGAGGGGGGAGGGGGAGGACTTGAATTGCACTGGGGTGAAGTGTTACAGATTGGCGTTTCTTATAATCACAGGCGTGACATTGGTCGGGACTCTGGTGTCGTTTATTTTGGTGCGTAGAACGAGGAAGTTCTATAGTAGCGATATTTATAAGAGGTTTAGGGAGGAAGCGATGGCTGCTGAGGCGGAGATGGCTTTGGCTGGGAATGGCATCGAAGGATCAAGAGAGATAAATGAGTGCAACAACAAGAATGGATGCGATGTCGACGATATGAATAGGAAGAATGAGGAGAATTTAGTGGTGAAGTGAATTTGGAGGGTTTTATAGAGTTCATTAGTTACCAAACAAAAAATATGATGTAATTTTCATGACTTTGTAATGCTATTACAGAGCTGATTGCCCATCAAAAACACAAAGTGATGATGTTTTCCATGACTTTGTAATTTGTATTGCTATATGAAAAACTCTGCATCTTCAGTCTTTTTGCTGAAAAAGAACAGGGATCAATCTTTGCTGGAGCTTAAAAATGTATGTAAAT
>JAOXJP010276142.1:0-19816 GCA_025762735.1 Platanus orientalis
CCTTAGGAATTCTTTCATATTACTAAACTTAAGCGATCACATTGTGGGGAATTTATAGTGTTGTAGTTTGATTGCACCTTTTCACTATTTGTATATATCTTGTTTGTACAAAGTAGTCCAACACACTAAGGTTAATATAAAGGGATTAATCAAGCAACCTTAGGGAACTTATCAACCCTGCTCCTGCTCTATTATAGGTAACGCTATAGTGCATGACAGAGCCTCGTGGTCTATGATAAATTCATATAGAATTGATTTACTAATCAAAAGAATTTTGCTGTATATTTAGATAAAATTAAGTAAATCAAAAAGGGGTTCAATAACATTTAAAAAAAGAACCAAAAAATTGTTGATATCCTATTCACCCCCTCTAGGAATTTCAAACTTCTCCTCTTCCCTTGAAAAGGAGAAGCGATGTCCAACTTCATCAGTTAACCTTGAGTTGGTGGTGACTCCCAAAAAAACCTAACCCTAATGTAAAAGGGTTAGTGACCTTCACGCACCGGCATTGCATACCGAAGAGTGGGCCTAGAAACCACAGACGGGTGGGGGAACCTGAACCCCCCCTCGGACCCCGATGTCCACAAAATGGCGATCCGCTAGGGACTGTTTGATCTCTACATGTACATTATTTTAAATTATGCTAAATATATGTTTTCCATTGTTTATATACATGTTTACATGCCTATGTTGCTCACATGCCTACATTTCTCACATGTCTATATGTTTTGGATTAGACTTAGGTCATTCCATTATTTAATTAGGATAAAATTCCATCTTCAACATTTATTTCAAATTGTCATGTTTAGGATAGAAAACATGCTTATTTTAGTTTTAGGACAGCTTGAATTAGTTAGTAGGACTAAACTCACATTTGAACAACTTGTATGAATACATCTCTATTATTTTCTATTTTGCACAAAATGAGTCTGATATGACATTGCACCAATACATCACTCTCATTTTACCCCATCTAGGTCATTACCCACCAATGGACCGACATTGGATCACCACATAGGATGGCGACAATGTCTGAGCAGTTGTTGTTATATCAACATGGCCATTTCAAGTTACTGAAGCCAGTTTTTTTTTTTTTTAGATACGTAATAGTTGTATTGAAATTAGAAAACATACATCCTAATATATGTACATTGAGTGGAATCTCTATAGATTACATCTTTCAAGAAACTAGGAAAATCAGTAGGATATATGATGTGTTCATTCTGATCAACATTTCAGGAAGCTAAAATATCCATTGGTTGGTTTTCTTCTCTCCAGACATGGTTTATGTTGATCCTTGTGAACCTGATTTCCAACTTCCATATTTGGTGAACTAAGCATAGAACTTGCCATGGGCATTTTGCTTTTCGATTTAGAACATCCACTGCTTTTTTGAGTCAAAAGAGACCCACAATTGATTATGCCCATTATTTATAGCCAATAGGATATCTCTTAGAATAGCATAAATTTCCAACCAAAGAATACTTTGTGTTTGTGCCTCCCCCACATAAGCTACAATGGAAAATCCCATATGATCTCTAATCAGCCCCCCATATCTAGCCTGTGTTCAAGTTAATGATCCATCACAAGAAAGAGCCCAACCGTGGACTGGCGGTTTAATCCAACTACAAACCTTTGGATGTCGATTGCTATTGTTTGGTTTTAGATCCCAGTTTGCCTCAATATGTTTGTTCAGTGGGTTTTGCTCCTAATCATAATGAAATTCCCGCACTCGGTTTTGAACATCAAATATGATATTGTCTACAATCATATCCATCCTCAAGTTTTTCCCAGCAAGCCTGCGTTGATTTCTTTCCTTCCATATATGATACACACACGCATTGAAGGCTAGCTTACCAATGATGGCAGTGGTTGAACCCCCTTTATAAACATTCTTGATCCAATTACACTCTGTAGCTAATGGCCTTGGTCTTCTATATCTAAAATATATTTTCCTTAGAATCATGTTCCAAATATTTTTGTTGAATGTGCATACTAAATATACATGATCTAGATCTTCCTTATTGTTCCAACAAAAGAAACACTAAGATGTATTCATGACCTTAAGTTTACACAGGCGACTTTGTGTTGGCAATCTTTGTAGCAATGCTCTCCATACCACAAAACTATGTTTAGGTATAAACTGTTTGCACCATTGAACATTTTTTACTGCTGATCTAGAGAATTTCCATGCAGATGACGATGAGAAGACTCCATTGCTTGAGTTCATCCATATCACCCTGTCTTCCTCTGATGTTGGTAATTTCTCCAAGCCATTAATGAGGTTCCAAGCCGATCTCAGTGCCTCTGACCCAGCCACCCCCGGCTTCCATTCCTCCTCATCAAGGAGGCAAGAAACCATGTTATATTTCCCCAATCCATTTCCTTGATAAATTTCCTCCCCCTATAATATGCATAGAACACCTTCCAAATGCCATTTATCTAGCCAAATCCATGTTATAAGCCCATTGCCAATCAGAGTAGTCACATTTGATTCAACCAAGTTCCTTGCCTTCAAAATTTTGTGCCATATCCACGAACAATTAGCCGGTTCTTTAACTGTCCAAATGGATTCATGTTCTAGATATTTTGTGCTTATCCGTTTCACCCACAAACTTTCTTTATTAGAGATTAACCACCACAAGTGCTTCATTGATCCCAAACCATTCGTCTCCTTAACTCTTCTAATGTTTAATCCTCCCTCTTTGTATAGTCTACAAATTTTATCCCATCAACAACATACATCTTCCTTGACAAATCAGGTCCTGCCTATAGGAATCTCGCAAATAAAGATTCAATTTCACCAACCACTCTACCCGGTAGGCCAAAAATACCAATCCAATACAGGTAGCACCCTTGTACGACTGATCTAATTAGCAATAAATGGCCAGCATAGGACAGTGGTCTTGTCTTCCATCCCTCCAATCTCCCTCTTATGCAATCCAGAATTAGTCCACAATCATGATAACACAGCTTTCCAGCCACTAGTGGAACACCTAGGTACTTCATTGGAAGGTGTCCTTTTGAGAATCATGTAAGTCCCAATAGTTGATGTTCCATCTCCTCCGAAATACCTACAAAATTTAAAGTGGATTTCTCCCTATTCACATGGAGTCCTAAAATGTTTGAAAACAATTCCAAGACTCTATTAAAGTTACCTAAGGAGATATTGTCATCTCTAGAAAAAATCATTAGATCATCTGAAAATAATAAATGAGATAGTTTGATGCCTCTACATTTGAGAATAAGAGAGATTTTACCCGCACCAATTTCTTTCTCAATAATGGCAGAAAGTATTTCCATTGCTAGGCAAAAGAGATATAGAGATATTGGATCACTTTGTCTCAGACCACAAGTACCCTGGAAGAACCCTTTTGGACTACCATTGATTAATATTGAGAATTTAGGAGATGAGATGCACTCCATCACCCACCCCACGAACTTATCTAAAAAACCCATTCTGACCAAAACTTCTTTGATGAAATTCTAGGAGACTGAATCATAGGCTTTTTGAAGATCAATTTTCATCACTACAACCCGAGTATGATTCTTCCTTTCAAATCCTCTAATAACTTCATGACAGAGCAAGATGTTTTCAACTATGGATTGTTCCTCTATAAAGCCAGTTTGATTTAGCTGCACTATAAAGTTCATCACTTTCTTCAAGCGGTTTGCAAGAATTTTAGTGATGAATTTATACAATAAGTTGCAAAGTGCTATAGGCCTAAACTCATTGAAAGATGATGCCTCAATTTTCTTTGGAATTAAAGAGATAAAATTTGAGTTTACCACTTTCAATATCCTTCCTGTGTCAAAAAAATGTTTGATGGCCTTAGTCACATCGGACCCCACCACTTCTCATGCCACTTTAAAGAAAGACAATGTAAAACCATCTGGCCCTAGTGCCTTGCCTTCTTTTCCATTCCAATTTACTTCTTTGATTTCCTCACTTATAATGTCCTCCACCAGACTATTCCCCTGTTCCTCACTTAATTTTTTGTTAGGCATCCAGTTGTTTTCTACCATATTATGAGACAAAGGAGGTGCAAGAATTTTCTTGAAGTATTTTTCAGCTTCATTTCAGATTTCTTCTTCATTTTCTAGGTGTTCCCCATCTTCAGTGATTATGTGTCTGATGTTGTTTTTGTTCCTTTTCTACACAATACTTCTATGAAAAAAAAGAATTATTCTCATCACCTAGACTTAGCCATTAAACTTGTGCCTTCTATCTTTGAAAACTCTCTTCTATTTTTAAAGCTTCTCTATATTTCTTTGTAGCCTCCCCTTCCTGTTCTGCCAAGCTATCATCATCAGGTTTCAATCTTCGGGTATCCTGCAATTTAAACATCTCCTTCCTCAATTTTTCTTTCTTCTCATTCACACAACCAAATACATTTTTATTCCAGCTCCTCAGTTTATTCTTTACAGACTTTAGTTCTTATGTAACTTGGAATAAAGGACTTCCAGTAACCTCAATATCCCACCCTTCTTTCACTACTTCCATGAAATCTTTGTGCTGCACCCACATGTTAAAAAAATTGAAAAGTTTGGGTCTTCCACATATTCTATACTAAGTACTGACTAAGCTAGGTGAATGATGCGACACACCTGGTAGCCGAAAGCTTGCATCTGAATTTGGGAAAAGGTTCACCCACTCACCATTTACCAAAACCCTATCAACCTTGCTTTCCACTCTTCCTCTTCCTATTTGTTGGTTCCACCAAGTAAACTTGCTTCCCCACCATTTCAAATCCTAGAGTTCTGCCTCCACAAGACATTAAAATCTTCCATTGTTGTTGGGCTAGGATTGTGTTCCCCTATTTTTTCATGACCATATCTGACACAATTAAAATCCCCACACAAAATCCATGGAAGTTGGTGAGTATTTTTTATTAAAACAATCTCTTCCCACAGGCTTTGACAAGCTCCTTCATAGTTGAAAGCATATACCGCCGAGCACATGAATTTTGCAAGTATGTGTGATGCCTCCACTAAGCAAGTTATCATTTGATCTGATTTATGTGTAATCTCCACTTTCAGATGTCTTCTGTTCAGAAATCAAACTCTGCCATTTTCATGAAAATCATTATTGTCTAGCACCTCCCAATCGCCAAAAACTGTCTTTGCAACAATTTCTTTATTTTCTGTTTTTATTTTTGTTTCTACTAAATAACATATTTCAAGGTCATGAGCTAACAAAAGACTCCTCACTTCCTTTTATTTTTCAGAGGTATTTAAACCTCTCATATTCCATGTAAGGATTCTAATCATGTCTACCATTCTTATTCCTAGACTGACTCGCAATTTTCCTCATTCTACCAACTACTCCTTCATTGATAACAATTCCTTTATTTTTCCTCCCTCTAGTTTCAATTGGAGCTCCTAAAGATGAAAAATTACCTGGTGGCAATTTGTATGTAGCTGTGCTATTGCTCTCCAAATTCGATTTATCTCTTCCCCCCTCTTCTAGTGATTGTGTGGCCTCTTGTTGTGTAAGTGGTGCTTTTGCATTTGGCTCATCGCCTTCTATTGTTGCTACTATGATATCCCCATCCTCACTTCCCATCTCCAATTCTACTCCCATTTGTAGCACATTCTCCAGTCTCCACTCTCAGTCCTTCTGTGTTCTCTTTTTGGCTTTTAACTTCTATATTTAGCCCTGGATTCTTGTCTTTCACCCTCCACACTTGCTTCACTTTTGGCACTTTGGGACACTGAGATTTTGCATGCCCAAAAGTACTACACTCCTCACAACAGGGAGGTTTCCAGTCATATACCACTTTTTGCACAAAGTTACTCCCATCTTCTAACAAAACGGTGATGTTGTCTTTCAAATCCCTACGGGCATAAACTTCCACACAAACTCGAGCAAAGGAGAGACGTTCTTTCTTCATTGTGTACCTATCTGAGAAAAGAGGCTTTCCCAGAACACTGCATATTATACTCAAAGCTTCCTTGTTCCAAAAATTAAACACCAAGTTAGGCAATGACACCCATATGGGTATAGAGTCCATAGTCGCCTTCACCAACTCCATGTTCGGTTTCCACTGACGCAGTATCAATGGTCTTCGTGCAAACTGCCATAGTCCTCCTTCTAGGACTCTCTGCTCATCCTCTCCACAACTAAATCTGAATATAAAGATTCCGCTCTCCATCATTGTTACATCAATGCTTCCCTTCAATTTCCAGATTTTGGGTGTCATGTCTCGAACAAACAAAAAATTTGGACGTCGGCCTAGAAAATTTCCAACTAAAGTATTTTGCCACTCTTCAATATCTTTCTCGTATACCTCCCTTGAACACCAGGCCACGACATCATCTCCTTTCTCCATTGGTGCCACAAAGAACAGATCCAAGCCATTATCATCTTTGTTTGTTTTCCCAAACAATGATCGCCATGAAGTAGACGTCTTTTCAGGACTTCTATGATCCTTTCTTACATTACTGGATGCCCCATCTGCTATAACATCACCATCTGCTAAATTTCTATCCATGCAAATTTCCTTCCCAATCGCATTCACCGTATTTTGATCTGGTACAGCAACCAGGTTCTGAAGAATCTCCACTACATCTGTACGACGTAGCAACTCACTGATTAACAATCTCGCCTGATTTGTGGGGTGCGTTTTTTCCATCATAGTTCCCTCAGATCTCGCTGGTGCAGCAATCCTTTGATCCTCCACTATTGACACCTTCATGATTTCATGTGGTGATTTAGATTTTTCTTCGTGTCCAGAACTGTTGTTCGCTAATCCTCTCTCCTCTCGGCTAAGTGTCTCTTCATGTCTCTCCCGAATATCATCATTACTAGCATTACCGACATCAGAAACTAGGTTACGATCTCCTGTTGTCGCCATCAGATCCTAATTCAATCCCGTGCTTGAGCTTGGTAGCCTGCTCGCATGTTGATCAAGATCACTATCATTGGTCCTTTCCGCTACCGATCCATGCCAATCCTTCTTCAAAAAGCTAGCAACGGCCTGAAACAGTTCCTCTGACATGAATCCAATCTATTTGTTTCCCAGATCCCAGTTGTGGCTCTTGCACTGAAGGAAAACTAGGGTTTCCTCCCGTATAGGATGCACCTCTCCCACCTAGAGAGTTATTTTGTCCTCTGTCAGATTCTGCCGGCCCTTTGCCGCCGAACGGCATGCTTCCACTCATTATCAAGGTAAGTCTTCTAGGGTTTCCACGGTTTCGTCTCCAGAGATAGGGTTTTCCTACAGTGGTCATCATTTTTCACTCTAGGCGTTTTCTGATCTTTCCACTCCAGTGGTCAAAAGACACACATCAAATCCTATTTTGTAATCTCTTGCGGCAGTCCTAGAAAAGGGGGTTTTGTTTGAGGTTTGAATGAAAATCATCCATTAGTGTTTGAACACTTGCAACAACACCTGAAGAGGCTTTCCATTTCAGTTGGAATGTTATTGTGTGAAGGGAAGCATGGAATAACTCAGTGGCAGATCTGTACGAAGATCCTTTTTCCATGGTGTCATAGAGGCTAATTTTCTGAGATACTATTGGTAGAACTGATCACAGACATCATGCACATTGACCAGGTTGTTGTTTGCTCATTTGACTGTATGTTTTAAGGTGTTCCAGCCTCTTAATCAGAATCTCTTAAGTGCTGCTGCTCGAGTAATACTATAGGATTGGCACTTACACACTTGTGCTTGCTGCCCAACATACCACACAGTGTTGTTACCTAATAGAGCTATGCAGGGTTGGTATCCCTTACACTCTTATTTGCTGCGCAATAGATTCCACAAGCCTTTCTTCCCTTGCTGTCCAAGACACACACAGGTGGTTACTACACTTTTGCTAGATGATGTAAGTCAATGGGATTCACGGTTTCTACTTTTCCTCACGGAAAGTGTATTGTTGTCATAATCAATGACCAATATGATGATAACTTTGTTTCTTATGATATGGCTGAGAGGCATTCAAAACTTCCTGAGACAGGATTATTTTATAATCCTATGGATGGGCACTTTATTATTCAGTTTGGGCAAGGAGAGTACATTGATAGTGCTGAGTGCTACTTGTATGAACCCATTTTAAAGAACTACCAGGTGGTGTTAAGAAAGAAATGGTTGGAAGAGAGGAAGGCTATTTTCAACAAGATCACTAATATTCTGCGGAATTTGTAACTGGGAAGTGTATTATCATTTTCAAGTGAAGCCTCTTAGAGTGGTCCCAAATGTTCAAGACTGGAAAGATAAGATTCAAACACCCCTTGGCAAGTACCAACTTGCTAAGCAGAAGAAAAGAGAAGCGCTTGCCGATTCCAAGCCTGAGATTTTAGTACATGATGTTGAGTTGCAAGTAGTGGAAGAAAAGTCCAAGGTTGAAGCCCATGAAATTGAAGAAAAGGCTAAAGAGGAAACTAATGATTTGGAAAGTACTGAACCAACTCATGATGAGTTACTTGAGGAGCCAGTTATGATCATAGATGAGTGCCCCATTACTGCCCCAATTTGTGACTAGCTAGTTGATGAGAAGCAAGTGCCCAATCAGGACGAGATTCAACTTATTCTAACGGCTACACCAGTTCATGAGTTCGTGGTGTTTCCAGACATTGTTGATTCATTCCTCATTCCCTGACATACAAGAAGTGGAAGGCCAAGTGCAAACACATGCAGACTTACAGCCTCTTGCGGTGACATTCAAAGTTCATGATCCAGCAGTGTATCCTTTCAGTGTCACTTCAGCTAACAGTGGTTGAGAGTTTTAGGGAAGAATGAAGACGTGTGAAAGTGTGAAAATTAAAAGCAATTACAGTCAAAAGACCAAAAATACTCTTACTTTTGTTTTGAAAAACTTGAAGCCATGGACAAGTTGAGTCCAAATAGTATTACCAGGGTGTTCTCTAGGGAAGAATGGAGACAATAAGGTAGTCCAAGAAGGGAAAGGGGGGGATCTTTCAATATGGAAAACCATTCCATTAAAAAAATTGATAATTGAAATTTCATTAAAGAAAAGGGATGAGGGATCCCCAAAGAAACAACAAGAACAACAAACACTAATTACAAGAAAATAAAGAGCCCTAATCCCTTTTGACGTTAGCCACCGAGAAAGCACCCGAATGGTTGTACGCCAAAGCCCAAGAACAAGCCAAATCCTTTGCCTTACAAAATATATTTTATGCCGGCTTCGAGTAACCTTTAAACACCCTCTTGTTACGCTCAAGCCAAGTTAACCAACATATCTCCATGCACACCAAGTTTCAGATAAGCCTACCAGTCTTTTGCACCCTCCATACTTTCCACGACTCCAAGAGTATAGCTATGATATTTGAGAAAACCCATGAGAGATTGATCTCACCTATGCCGGATCTCCAAGGCAAAAGGACAGTGAATACATAGGTGATCGCCACTTTCAGCTTCCTTTACACAAAGGGGGGGCAAGCATTTGGGATCATCATACAGTGGCGTTGAAGAAGGTCAATGGTAGGAGTCTATTCCTTGATAGCTGTCCACAAGAACAAAGTGACTTTGGAAGGAATAGGGAGTTTCCATATATGGGTCCAAATACCTACTAACTCAATCTCAATCTAGCGGGCCCTCCTACAAGATTCAACTAAAAAGACCCCAGCCTTGGCGAAAGTGATGAGAACATCATGACTGAGATGATGATTGGGCCATGCTCACAACTACTTTAGTTGTTTTTTATTTACTTTATGTTTTTTTATTTCACTTGTTAGAGGGATACACATGTTGGTGAGGGTATTTTAGTCCATAAGTTTTATGTAAGATTTTTTTTTTTTTTTTTTTTTTGCAGCTTAAGGTTATTTTAGTCATGAGAGTAGTAGAGAGAGGATTCCATTTGTCAATTTCTAATTTCATGTAATTGCCCTGGCCGTGGGACTCAATTTATAGAGACCACGACCATCCAAACAGATTATGCAAGTTTGAATATAAAAAAAAAAAAACGAGCGTGTCTTCTTCCTCAGGCTCTTGGTTGCAGAAGAACCAAAACCCTAGAATGGATCTAGGGTTATACCTAGTTTAACGGTGGTGGTGAAGGTCACCCCCTTCCCCTTGGGTTAAAGGTTTTCTTATCTCTTCTTCTTCTTCTTCTTCTTCTTGTTTTACAGATTTTATGATTGCTGAAAGTGAAGAACCTATGCAAGAATCAACTACAGTAGTAAATCCTTGGAGTTTTCTTTGAACCAACACTTACCAGAGATTTTCAAGGCCAATCAACAATTACTATAGTCAACACCTGACGTTTTGTGGTGTTTTGAGCTAGATTTGTGGAATCGTATCTTGTTCAAGTGTAAATACAAGAAACCAGGTCTTCATGGAATATTGAACCCCAGCCACAGTAGGCCCTCTCGTTGCTGGTTTGGGACTTTTAGGATCTCATATACTCCTGTACGATCTTGTTGGAGTTGGTGGGCATCCAAAAGTGTCAACCACGAGCAGCTCCTGCAGTGATTCTTCAAGCCCAAGCATGATACCTGCCTAGTGAGTAATCTAGACAAGATTTGTTAGCAACAACCCCTCAATTCTTCTTTGCTCGGTTCAGCACTGCCAATGTGTTCTAATCCCTTGGGCGACATCTACTAAACCCATCCCCATCATTAAGATCTTCTCTTCGTCAAGTTCCATGTTAATATGGTTAGCATCAGGTGTGAAACAGGGCACCAGAGACATCTTGGGAGATTGCATATCAACCCCAAACAGTAGGTGATTTGCTCAATTTGATCTCTCCAGGGTTTTATAGACTCTTGGACGATCCTACAAGAAGCAACCAACAATCAAAATTTTGAATATTTGAATTATTCTAGTTGTTGGAAAAAAAATACCAGGCATGACATAGGCCTGTAGAAGCTGTTTCACGAGATGGGATTGTTCTCTCACCTCGTGATCTTTGTCCACGAGAATTTTTCTGGGGGTCAAGAACTCTTAGACGACTAGCTTAGTAGGCCCCACTTTCGAAAATAATAATAATAATAATAATATTTATTTGGGCTGGCGGCACTCTCTGGGAAGAGAGAAAATTTCAAAAAAAATTGGGAAATCCCCAAATTGGATTTCGAAGCCTAGACATTGAAAGCAAACATATCCAACATCTTCAATGAGGCATTTGACCTCAGATTCAGATATTTCTCCTCCTATTTTGCTCTCTTTTCAAATTTCTGACAGTAGGTACTTTTGGCATGTTGTGGCATATGGCCTGAACTTGAGATTATTATCTTCTGGCCTAAACAAAACCTCAATACAATATCCCGATTGTCTAAATATATTATTAAACTCATCTCTAAACCTCTCAGATCATTCTTGGAATTATTTGGCCAATTACTCTAATTTTTTTCCTAATTTAGGCATTTTTCTAGTTTTGACATGCACTAGCCTCGTTATTAAATATGTGTATCTTATTGATAATCCAAGCATGTTAATTAGGTCTTTACTTGTTTATTAATATTTGTAAGCCCTAATTCCTTTATTGCATATGAACCTAATTTGAAGAATTGCCTGAATTAGCATGTGAACTTGCGAGTAGGAATCTTGTTTATTTTTCTCTATTACTTTATCAATTTTATTCTTATCTCCTAAACATACACACCCACTAACCTACATGCATGCTGCATCAGAAAGTCTATCTCAAACAATCCTCCACCTGCCTCCTCAAACATATTGCATCCATCCTCCCTAACAAATTTGTCATGTCATCCACTTCCCAATCATTTAAACCTCTTCGAATATCCACATGCCATACCCCACCATCACTTGCCGGAATCCAATAATCCTTAACCATAACTTCTTTATTTCGAACCAATCACAATAACATGGGATGCTCAAAACATAAGGGGACAAAAGGACCACCAACGATCTAACCAAAATTGAGTTTTTGACCCTAAGCCCACTTCAATCTTGATTCCTTTCTTAAAATCAGCCAAGCGATTCATAATTGTCTTCCAACAACCACAACCATATGGAAGAGATGAGGTTTTTGATTCACATTCATTTGCCATGCCAAACTTATCCGCCACCACCTGATGCCACAAACTCGCTCTTTCATGACCAAATCTCCAAAGCCATTTTTTGAGAAGATCCTTATTCACATCCCGGATCTGGTTTATACCAAGACCTCCAATGTATGCACAAATCCCTTTGCAAGGTGGGGGTAGAGACTTAAAAAATTATCATGCACTATTCATTCCATAATCCCCAACAAAGCACAAAAAGAATCATGTTACAAAGAATTCTACCACAAGTCCTAAATGAGATACTAGGCCATGACATGAACACCTCAAGAGGCTCTTTCACCCAATCTACCCCAAAAAAAGGGAGTATAAAGCTCCACACATCTCCCAGATATCTCACAATGAACAAAAGGTGATTCATGCTTTCCATCTCCTGCTTACACACTATGCACCAATTATCCTAGCAAAAGCCCCTACCTTTAGATGATTGACTATCAAAACCCACCTCCCAAGCAAAAGCATCCACTCTAGGAGAAATCAAATTCTTTTGTGTCTTCTGAACTAGGGAAGATTTGAACAATAGTCTTAATCAAAGAACCATATAATGAACAAACCAAGAATAGTCTTCTAAAATCCTCATTTCAAGTACAAGCATCGTCCCTTCCATAAGCTATACTTTTCCAAGAGATGCCTATCAAGCATTTAAGAACACATTCATTTATCCCTCTCTCATGCAAAAGGCACCTAAATCCAAGGTTCCAAGTTTTGGTTTTGGTATAGGTTCCAATTCCCATGGAAATGGAAACGCCTCGTGGAAACTATAAGAACATAATGGAAACATTGTAAAAAATCATGAAAACTATGGAAACATTGGAAATTTTTTTATGAACTTCAAGAAATGGTAACAGTTGAGCCTAACCACATCGTCAGTCTTGGAAGTGACTCTGATTGATGTCGTTGCCGGCAAAAAGGCAGAAAAGGAGAAATTCAAATAGGCAGCAATGGCTCCCTGTCAAGTGTATGGGAACTTCCTACACGGCTGGGATTAGGTACAAATGAATTTCATGCAAACGACACCACGGGGCTAACACATCAGCACAGAAAAGTGATTTATACTTTTTGGGGGGCGCTTATCACTTTTCGGACTGATGTGTCCGCCCCTGGCGCCATTTGCACGAAATTCATGTGTACCTGATTAGTTTTTGCTTTCTACAAGGTGGAAACTCTCTCCATGTCAGAAAGTTGATGAGGTGCCAGCCTCCAATTGGCGAGTTCAAAATTGTAACAGGGTAGTGGAGTTCGTGGAGGAAGGTGACAGGACCTGTGTTGAGGAATAAAGGGAACAATGGGAAAGAAGGAGAGGGAATCGATGCCATGTGGGAGGTTCTTAATTTAAAAACCCCTCACTATGAGGGCCAGGCGTTCGGTTAACCCAAGTCCCAGGCTCAACCAAGGAACCAAATGGTCGAAGCAAGGGCTATAAAGGTGGGCCTACGAACTAGGCGTATCGTAGGCCCAACAATAGCAAGCGTCCCCCAGGTCTTGACTCGGCTCACATATATTTGACTCGGCTCACATATATCTGACCCGAAGCCCAAAAGGACTGGGTCAATTGATAAGTATGTTGTTAGGCCCCAACACACCATTGAGCATCATATCTCCTAAGCCAAAGCCCCATCAACTAGCAATGTCAATAGGGCTATGAAATCGCTCGACAACCCAAAGGCTGATAAGGCAAGAAAAAGGGGCAGCATCCGCATCTCTAAAGAGTCTTTTGATCATGGCCGCCGGCATTGATTGGAGAATGATGGAGAGAGAAAAAACAAGATGAACCACACTGACAAAAGAAGAGACAGTCTTTCAGAAGAAGACCCCCAGCGGAATTTCAGAGAAACATTTGTAGGCACTTCATCTAATAAGGACCATGATGTCAATTTTCCTCTAGCAGTGCTTGATCCTGCTAGCTCTAGGATGGGTTTCCCATCCGAGAATTGGGGTGAGTGAGCCAAGGCTTTGAAGACAAAGGCCTTTTGGCTGTCTCCATAATCGACAAAGGGATATTCTCCAACCATTTTGATATGGACTCAACCCTAGGCCCAGGATCAAAGACGGAGCATGAAACTCCCCTTCTGTTGTTGGCTCCCTCTTCCTCAGACTGGGTTATAAAAATGTTATGGACCTCAGAAAATGGATGAGGGTCTCCTTCTCGGGCATGGAGTGCCAAGTGGAAGATCTGTTCCGTGGAATTGGAAACTACTAGTTGACTCCCTGAATTGCTATAGATCAAAATTTGACCTCAATCATCTTGATTGGAGTTGGACTGAAGACTGCTGGTCAGCATGCTATGTTTTTATAATTTCAAAGCTTCCCTATTTTCCAACTTCTTCTCCACCTCTTTCCCTTCTTTTGATCTCTAGAAGATGAAGATAATTGATTTTCATCACTATGCACCAACTTGGTCATGAGAATTAGATAAATAATAGAAAATATGATCTGTGAAGAAGTTAAAAACTCAAGGAGAATGGTTTGGATATCAGAAATCCATAAAACTATTTTTGGAACAAGGTGTGCCAACATTCCTCAATAGGTACACAGGTTCTACTTCCAAGTGATATTCAATGATTAAAACTAATAGAAATTCCTTATGAAGCACTGACTTATAGATAGAAAACCCACCTCAAGCATCCTACACGTTTGAGGGAATTCCCAAAGTTACAATCTTGGCAGCTGATAAACGATTTTCAGCAGTACACATCCCAAAAAAAAAGTATTGTGTGAGCCTCAATTATTTGTAGGAAGCATCAGAACACAGTCATTTGTTAATACATTCGGCAATCTCATATTCAACCTCATAAGAAGTGATGAGTCATTATGCTATGCGTTGCACTAAGATCACAACTCAAACTATGGAATTTTCAATACTTCAGATAATGGATATTTTTGTGATGACGATTACCATAGAATCCTATTTGGCCAAGAAATATGCTGCCAGGAAAATCCAATTAATCGTTGATTGCAGATGAATAGAACAGAGTTGCACAATTCAAGTAGGTACGTATATTCTCCGATAACATGGTTTATGGTGATAATGCGGAAGGTGTACTCAATGGAGAATTGTCACTGCAACAAAACAACATCTACATCTCTTTCAAGCATGGTTTTAAAACCCGGTATCAGAATCGGAATCCCCAGGATGGACCTGACCCCGATTTGGATCGGCCAATCAGATGTCGGCCAAGATAGTAAAGTCCTAAAACATCAGACCAGGGACATAACCACAGACCGGATCAATCTGGGCTGATCAGGATTGGGATATCCTTGATTCCAAGCTCTCAAGAGTAGACTAATTACGACATTGGATAAACACATCAAACTGAAAACAGAAGTACACTGGCATTAACAAGTTAGGGAGCTTGACCTTGTAATCAAAATTGGCCATGCCATGTGACATATGTGGCTCACTTGTAAGCTGTAAAAAACACAACAGAAGTTATAAAATTGGCACTAAATAGTAACGCAATGACAATGAGACCAAAAGACATCCAGACATCACAAAATGTAATGCAAACATCAACTACCTGAGCATTTGCCTTCAAAGTAAGATTGTCACTCAAATCACACTTCACTCTTGCATTAAGCCTACCATCTGCCAGTATCCTCCCAATTAGCATCAACTGTGGAATACCCATTGATTCGCCCGGGGATTAAATTCAAACTTGTGATGAAAATGAGCTAGTTTCGAAGTGCTAACCATTTGCAAAAGGTTCTTAAAAATATATATATGATTACAAATCCTACCTTTGGGTCCAAAAAGTTAGCCCCAAACTCATAATGGGCAGTAGGGATTTTGATGGTCTCAGAAGATTGAGATGGAACCTCCATGGGTCCCATGAACACACTGATGAATGGTTGAGAAGCAAAGGGTTAACAGAAACATCAACAAAAACAACAGAACATAAAAAGTGTTTTCAGGAAATGTATTAAAAAAGGAGGAAAAAAGAAAAGGATAGTGGTTACCTGTGACTCAGAGAGAATTTCTGATTGAGTCCCTTGGTAAAATCAAAGCGCATCCCCTCAAAAAGTTCCGGTTTTAAGGACACTGTCAAACACATTAAAGAGAATATTAAACACCTCTATTCTACTGTCTTTTTTTTTTTAAGAAAACTCCTCTATTCTACTCTTTGATTTATTTATATGCAAGAATATGAAAAAGAAATACTTACAGGTCTGAGAGTGCACAGGCATCCATTATAATGAAAAAAAACTAAACAAGAACCCTCTATTCCTCTATTACCAGTCAAAATGTAATACATTCATTTGAAGCCTAAATGGAAAATTAAAAAACTAAGCTAAAACCATACATGTGGCAGAAAATGACAGTTTTTGAAGAAGCTAGGTAGAGCCACTCAAAACTTGTGAATTTTTTCTGCTAAACTATTAGTTTACTTGAGTATGTTATAGATTATTTAGACAGTATGTGAGGATATAGAATGCTCAAACTCCAGAAATCTACAAAATGCTACCAATGTGGAAGAGTCCCCTCTAAACCTTCTGATGGTGTCTAGACTGTTTAATTATTATACTCATCCTCAAATCCAAGTTTTGCACTTGAAACCTTCTCTACCATAGTGATCCGTGCCACAGTAACCAAAGCTTCAACTTTGGAAGCATTAAAGATCTAAAATAACACCACCAACAAACAAACGTAAAATCTTCAGTACATCTATGGATGAAAATGAAATTCTAATCCTTTCCAGGAAATCGAAAATAAAGGCAGTCTGAGTAACCTTAGACCAGAAAAATAAAAAGCATTACAAAAAACATTGTCGAGGAAAAAAAATCCCCACATGCTTGCTCAAAAAGACTTCTGAATATTTCAATGTTTATCCAAAGAAAGAATTAAAGTTTGCAATCTAAACTCTAAGGCCTCATCTGGTTGCCTTGAACTGAATAGAAAAGAATAAAAAACAATAGAAAAGAAAATCCCACAAGAAAAGAATCATGAG
This sequence comes from Platanus orientalis, assembly GCA_025762735.1. Taxonomy (NCBI): domain Eukaryota; kingdom Viridiplantae; phylum Streptophyta; class Magnoliopsida; order Proteales; family Platanaceae; genus Platanus; species Platanus orientalis. The sequence continues at coordinate 16,939 of JAOXJP010276142.1, forward strand.
AAAACCCGCTTTTCATGGCAACCAGACAGCTTGGAAATGATTTTCTCGAGAAAATTTGCCAAGAATCATGAGAAAACCAGTTTTTCATGACAACCAGTCAGGGCCTAAAAAGAAAGAAGTGGATTCTGCCTTCCTCCACTCAGTATATTTTAAACAAAAAATAGCTTCCACCACTCATTTATATCCTAAATTCCCATGAAATGGTAACCAATATCTGTGTGCATAATACATAAGCATTGTAGCACTCACGTATATAAGACAGACACACATGCATGAATGAGAATTCAAGTGCCTTTGTGCATCATGTATACATATCAGTCAGGAATGTCAACTCTTTAGAAAGTTCTAGGCACTAGGTAGATTAAAACCAAGCAAAATAATGTTTACCACCGGCTTCATACATAAATCTTTTCCACATTATAAATCGGACAGTTTTTACCTAGTTTATAAAATTCAAAAAACATATGATGGTTGATTGACGACGGATGCTTAGGTGCTGTCCATAAAAGAAAATGTAGATGGCATTACTTTTCAATGAGCTTCAAGAGCATTTTTCAGTTGAACAGCATATACTTAGAATTCCATAATTTTACCATACCAGTAAAATTTAATGTTGTTTTTCTATTTTGGTGGAAATTTGTCAACTCATTTTGTTTTATAATAACCAGTGTAGCTCGCTAGTTTCAGAAATCTCATACACAAATAAATGTATGAAGATAAAAACCATTGAATTTAATGTTGTTTTTCTATTTTGGTGGAAATTTGTCAACTCATTTTGTTTTTATCATAACCAGTGTAGCGCGCTAGTTTCAGAAATCTCATACACAAATAAAGGTATGAAGATCAAAACCATTGAATTTAATGTTGTTTTTCTATTTTGGTGGAAATTTGTCAACTCATTTTGTTTTTATCATAACCAGTGTAGCGCGCTTGTTTCAGAAATCTCATACACAAATAAAGGTATGAAGATCAAAACCATTGAACTTCGATAATATATATAAACAACAATCCTTCTTCAATCACATTACATAATGAATGCACTTACACATATCAGAAATAAAATATTACTCCAAAAGAAAAATCCGAAGATCCAAAATGAGGGTTTCCGAACAGCTTCATTCATCCTTGCAGTTTCTACCAAGTACCAACACGAAGTAAAACCATCATCCATTTTATGGAAACAGTATCACATCACGAATTCACACGAACACAAGAAACAATTTCTTAAAGAAAAAGGGACGAGCTTACTCAAAGCTTCTCGATGGATTTCTTCGTACGGGACGGGGCAAGGAAGATTCAGATAATCGATTCTCTCCGGAATCTTGGTCTCGCTTGCCTCAGAAGATGCAGGAGGAGAAACTCCGACGTAAGATGCCATTTGAGATTTCCGAAATCAGGAAAGAAATGGAGAAGAAATGAAAACCAGGTAGGACTATGAACCAGGTTTCCTCTAATGGAGACTTGTTTGGAACTACTTTAGGGCAAGAACGCAGAGGTAGCAGGGATGAAGAACAGTGGATGCGTGGGTTAAGGCAAACCCCTCTCTCGCCTGGGCTGCCGTCGCTGCCCGGGACCGGTAGAAGAGAAAGAAAATGGGAGGAATAATGCGACCCTGAATTTTGGGGTTTAGGCAGGGTTTTTCTGCGCTCAGAGTTAGGGACGGTAATGGGGCGAGTAAAAGCCTTAATCCGCCCCATCCCGCTTTGGGGCGGATTTGGTAAGGCATAATCGGTGCATGGTTGTCATGTGGGATTCTGGGGTTACAGTAACCCATAAATTCTGACCCCTTTCGCTCCTACCGGGTTTATCCACGCCGCGGGATAGGTTGGGCAGGGTTATGTTCAACTAGGGGTGGCAATGTCTAACCCGACCTGTGAACCCGACATGAACCCAACATGAAATAAGAGATTTAGGGTTGACTGTAAAGGGGTTTATGCTTTGACAGGATTAAGGGAAATTATATTCGCACCTCAAGTTTTTGTAAGCACACTTTTGTAATTTTCAATTATACCCTAATCTATTTTTAACCCCTCCCTGCTATGTTTTAAAATGCACACCACCATTTGAAATTCTCTAACCCGCGTATCCACATCTCCAATGTCCAATTGTTCCCTCCCTCCCTACCTTTTTCCTTCGTTTCTCTAATCACTCCAACTGTTTCCTCCCTCCCACCGCCGTCATCATCAACGATTGAATTATGCATCCACGATAACAACAAAACTTACCGTCAACTTTTAGCATTGACGACACCGCATCCACCGGTTAGGTAAGATATTTTCTTTTTTTGTTAAAAAAGATCTTCAAAAATACCATCCAAAGAAATTAATTGGAAAAATTTAGTTTAAGAAACGTAAACATCAATTGTTTACTTTAAATTTCAATAAATCAATGTTTGATTTAAATTTTTGTGGTTTTTATTCAGTTTTTTTTTCTTCCTCACGGCAGGTTCGGTGTAACCAGGCCGAACATATTTAGTCACGTTCGGCACCGTGATGTTGAACACCTTCAAGCCTGTTCAGCATCTTAGGGCTAAACAAACCTAAAATTGTTTATTTTTTATTTTTTCTACTTCAAATTTTTGTAAAAAAAATATATATATATATTTAATGTATCTACACACTATTCTATCATTTGATTCTTGGCATATGACAGATATGGAAGTCGGTCCTTCACCAGTGACACCGATTGCATCTGCGCGACAGAGCGGGGTTGAGGACATCTCTTGAGTTAAGGGAAAGGCGTCTCACGTAACTACCGAGGATTCTGTGATAAACTTGGTAGTGGGTGAGACTGTACCTACTGTGAAACCAGCAGCGGTGCCACAGCTACCACCGACCCCCATTGTTGCTAGAACTTTAGAGGACCTCACCCTATTTGA
>JAOXJP010276162.1:0-19815 GCA_025762735.1 Platanus orientalis
GGAGAGTGGAGATGATGATGCAATGAAAGAGATAGTGAATAATGGTGCCTGCCCCCCAACAGAGAGAATGGGCGGTGGTGGTTAGTATGGAGACATGTTTGGTAGACATGTGGAGAAATTTTTATGTTCATAGGGGACAACGTTATCGTCAGCTCTCTCACTAAGGTGACCCATCTACCTATAAAATACCTATATAGGAAACATAAAGGAGGAAGGAAAGCAAAATCAAACACAAGGTAGTAGTTTTACTTACCTTTAGTAAACTGAAGGGTTTTGGAGGTGATTTGACACTTTACAGATTAATAATCACTGTGTTCTTCAATACCCAATTTACCATGGATATTAGTAACATTTCTAATTCCTTTTTCAGTGAGAAAATAAAAAAAATATGTAGCATTATCTAACTAATAGAAGATTATTGGATTGGAACCACCCCTTAAACCTAAGTTTTTTTTTTTTTTTCTGGATAATCCAAGGAGATTTTAAATGACATTCTTGGTAAAAGAGAATAACTATAAAACCATATTTCTACTTTTAAATAACTAAAATGCGGTTGAAAAAAGGATATTTTCTTGAATTATTGATGTAGAACAGAGCCCCGAGATTGAAATTGCGTGAAATTTGGTGAGTTTAAGTGAGATTTTGCGAGGATCATAACTCATAGATTTGCTGTAAGCACCGCTACTTTTCGCATAAATTCTTTCGTTTAGGCTTTCAAATTAGCGTTTTTGCTATTTTTAGTAAATTTCATTTTTGCTATAACTTTCGATTTAGAAGTCAAAATAAGATCCCGTTTGTTCTAGGATGTTTCCTAGTGATAGTAGTATTTGATTTTGTTAGTAACTCATTTTTGCTATTTTTGGTAAAATTTATCAAATTAGCCTAATTCCGTGTCTAACACGAATTAGGGTTTCTTTTTCTCTATTTAAAGCATTGTAGCCTTCTAGGCAGTACAATTTTTCATTAATAAAAGTTTTAGTACGAGTTTCTCTTCCTTGATGAAGTTTAGGGTTTTTCCCAAACAAAGGAGACGACATGTTCTTCTCCTTGCTATTTCGTTGCATCAATTATTAAAGAGTCTCTTTGAATTTAACATTTTTTATTATTTTTTGGTAATAAAAAATAGTAAAAAATCTGGGTATAGAAGAACTATTGCTTTAATGGCCAGTCAAAGACGTCAACTTCCATGTGGGAGAAAACAGGTTCAAAGTAAGGCTGTGTGAGCTTGCTATGACCTATGAGGCACAGTGCCAAAGGTTCAGGTATCCCTTAATTTCAACTAGCCCAACCTTTGGAAACCATGGTAAATAGGGATTTACTCATAGAAGTTGACCAGTGACAGGATTTCACCTTTTTTAGAGAGAAGCATCGGATTCAAGACTCATTGATAGCATTCCGCAGGTAATTGAATTGAGTTAGCATCTTCCACTTCCGAAGTATGGAGGCACCTATGATGCAGCAGCAGGCCTGAATGGCTCTACCCAAAATGAAAATTATATAAAAATAAAAAACACTCTAAAAAGTAAAAAATTATCAACCAAATCGAAGCACTGATATATTTTGTTGAGGGTTGAATCATCCCTAGAGATACCATGCAAGTAACTACCCAAAATGCGACACAATGCCTTAAAAAGGGTACTTGGATAAACATACAATTACTTATCAACAGTGTATTTAGTATATAACACGCTCTTTATTAATTCAACCTTTATCAAGCAAAGCATCGTTTCACACATTAATTGGTACTCGCGTGATATCTCTCCAGTCAAATGGAAGATCATTGAAACCCTTGTTGAGATCTGTCGTACACGGCTAGAACCCCTTAGTTTTGGAGTCTCTTAGGTTCCAAAATGCCTTATAAGTGTCGGCATGAATAGGAAGAACCCTTAGTTTGTAAGGTCTCTCATGGTGACATTTTATGAAAGAAGTCTCCATTTAGTTGCTGACAAAACCCAATGAACCCCCTTTTTCCATACCTTGTCGAAGCACGAGTAGTAACTCAAAAGGTGGCTGCATAGGATTGGTGCTCTATGATATGTCCTATCTTCAATTGCTCCTTGCCCGGCAAGTCTAATGGTCTTTTCAAGGCTCTGAATGGGTCCACTAGTTAAAAAGCTGTGCTCGGTCGGTGGGAGGAGCCATCAAATGAGCTGTTTGACCCACAGAGACCCTAAATGCCTATAGTAGAGTTAATCTTGGTCTCATGGTCTCTCTCTCTCTCTTCACACACATACACTAAAGAGAAGATTTTGTAGGCCTCTCTTAACAAATGCCAATTATAAGGGTGGACACATCAGCACCGAAAAATGATAAATACCCTTCAAAAGGTGTTCATCACTTTTTGGCATTGATGTATTTGCCTCTGATGCCCAGCAGACTGAGTGTTCATTAAGGGAGACGGACATGCAAATCCTCTACAACATATTTAAATTACATTAACTAGAAACTACTGTTAAAGAATGACATGTGGTTAAGAGTGAGCCCACTTTTAAGTTTACAATATGATACATGAATTCAACTTCCCGCTTAAAATTGAAATTTCAATTTTTTGTGTGTATACGTGTCTTTCTTTGGCCGCAGTTTCCAATTAATGTGTTTTAAGTTTGTTGTAGAGGACTTGCTCTCGGTTGGAAGGTTATCTCAGATTCCTCTCATGGAATAAGAAAGCGAGTGATCCCTTTAATGTCATGGGACTCTCTCTCTCTCTCTCTCTCTATTTGATCCACACAAACACTAAAAGCATGTAGAAGGGTTAAGAGGGGTCCATTGATCCCTCATGGGACTCTCTCTCTCTCTCTCTCTCTTACCCACCAACACTAAATGCCTATAGTAATCTCAGATTCCTCCCATGAACCCTAAGAAAGAGAGGGGTCCCTTCATCTCTGTCTCCCTATCTGATCCACAAAACACTAAATGTCTTTCATGCCTAAAGAAAACACTAAATGCCTATAGTAATCTCAGAGTCCTCTCCTGAACCCTAAGAAAGAGAAAGGTCCCCCTCTCCTCTCTCTGTTTGACCCACACAAACACTTAATGCTTATAGTAGAGTTAATCTGAGATCCCCCCCCCCCCACCCACCTCCGCCATAGAACTCAAGAAAAGAAAGGTGCGTTGATCTTATAGGACTCTTTACCTTTTTCCCTTACCTTCTCTTTTTATTTCTCTCTTCTTGTTCTTTTAGTTGTTGTCCTGTTACAAGAATCCCACATGGGGTTCACATTATCTCCTGTTTGAATGGACAGATACAATACCAGTTTCTGCACCGAATGTGACACTATGTCTGATAAAAGATGCATTGATAAATACATAAGTATTCATCTAATATGTATTTCTCATAATACCTCCCTCAACTCATGTATTGACTCAAATATCCTTTGATAGGACATGTGTCATGCATTGATTGATAATGGTGTGATATTTGCTCATTTAGATTGGAGATGATTCAAATCCTCTTTAAACAAAACGGAATGACCGAACATGATTCATATTGCCGACCCCAAATAATTGGGATAAGATTATTTGTTGTTGTTATGATTTAAACCCTCTCGTACAGGTTTTCACAAGTGTGACATGGATTTCATACATACCCTTGTATAAATACATAAATACCAAAAAGAGTGTATAGGACAATTATATCCACTCTTTACACACTTTCACACATGTAGATGTTGGACACTTATTCAACCACATGGTCCTTACTACTTACTAACCCTGTTGAACCCACCACGGCCCAATCCATAAGGTACAGCTCACACCTGCAGAAGATGTGACACCATTACTCTCCTCGCAATCGTCCAACCACTGTCAGCACCCGCACGTGTCTGTCACCCTTGGCCATGTTTCAGTTTCTCAGTTGTGTTCCCCTCTTTCCCAAACTATCCTTGACTTTTGGCCTTTATTTCAGTCACAAGCGCAGAGCCGCCCAAGCCCGTTCAGTCCTTGATTGTTGACTAGACAAGGTTTTAAGGCTCAATAATTGAATGGAAGATAGTGGCATTTTCGTAATTTGAAGTGGAATCAATGGTCATTAATTTGTGGGTCCTGAAGGAGTTGGAAAAAGCCAGAGAAGAGAGCCGCACGAGGGGTTGGGTGGGGAGGCTCTCATGGTGACCTGTGAAGGCTTGTACTATTGTCACGCGCTTCTAAGGATTCTCGCTGTCGGCATTTCGTTTTCCCACGACTCGGCCGAGTCGCGAGTCGACTCGGAATGAGGGGTTTCCATTCAATTATTTTTGAATTGGGATAGGATCTGCTACACCCAAATTTGGTTGTCACCCCGTGTCCCCACACCACAGGCTGACACGTGTCGTTTTTGAATTTGGTGCCTCTTTTAAATATGGAACAAATGTTTATTTGGACAATTTGTTTTTAATGGCTTTAACCCTATAAACCCCACTATTTTGGGTACCTATTTTTCCATTTGAATTCTGTTTTTTATAGTCTGTGGGGATACAGAGAGACAGACAAATTGGGTGTAAGAGATTTCCCTTTTGAATTTTCTTTGGCAACATCTATTGAGAAGTGGTCAAAGGTAGGCTCATTATTTCTTTGAACATGAAAAATTTAATTTGATTATTTATTGTCTATTTTTGGGCTGGTTTAGGATAAATGATGCTTCAAACGTGGGTGATCAGAACTGTAAATTTGGATCGATGGGGCTAGTGTAAAAAATTAGATTGATCAGATGATGCACAAAAATAGATAATGATCAAGGTTAATAGGTTGTAATCCTGGTCTAATATTTTTGGGTTAAATAATGTTACGGATTTGGTGCACACTCTAAAAAAACGACTGAGGTCCTCCATGCATTAGGAGAAGATAAATCAGCGCTGAAAAGTGATTTATATTTTTTGGGGGATGCTTTTCACTTTTTGGTGATGATGTGTCCTCTTCTGATGCAGGGAGGACCGCACACCGAATCCTGGGGAGATAAATAAAATGGGATGGGAGAGCATGATTCATGTAGCCAACCTTGGATAGTTGGATAAAGCTGTTGTTGTTGTTGTAAATGGGTCAAGTATGAAAAAGAATAATAAAAATAGTTTTCAAATTTTGGATATTTGGATAACCACCACTTGTTCACATCATATGGTTGGGATGGACGGGTCTCACGTCCTTCTCAGTTTATTGTTTTTTCTTGAAGTGAACCTTTTTCTCTTTTTCTATTTTGTGACAAATTCTTGAGTAAAAACTGGATTGCTTATTCCGAGCTCACCCACAAATTTGATACTTCCCTTAAAATTGAATGAACTAATTTTTTTTTTTAAAATAAAAGGAGGGGTAAAATGATAAAAGAATACAATAAAACACTGATTTTTCTAATAAGGAAATAATTGGAGAACACCATCATCAGATCATAAAACAAAAATCAGAAAACAAAAGGGCCAATCAATACCCTTTTCTTGAAGATAGAAAACATATCTACATCTAATATTTCAATGGAACAGATCACAAAAGCTTAGAGAAAATATGCAAAAAAGAAAGAAGAAAAAAAGATCCTATAACCAAGCAAAGCCCAATTCTAGAGATAAGAAAGTATCCAAAATTCACTAAAAAATCCTGATCTTTTCAACCATGATATTGGATACTACATTAACCAATCAAAAACCCACTTCAAGAATTTCCCCCCTCCCCCCAAAAAAAAAAAAATTCATCCATTTTTCTCATCAATCCCTTCATAAACCTAATACTTTCACAAACACTAATAAAGAAAAAGAAAATGAGAAGAAGAGAAGAAAGAATCACTGATACATTCATCTCAGGAACCAGCTGTGAAGTTAAAATAACTGTTAATAAGAAAAAAAATATTAAAAAAAAAAAAGGAAAAGAGAAGAAAGAATCACTTTAACAAGATTCATCTAAGAACCAGCTTTCTCAAAGTTAAAATAAGGAAGAAAAAAAAGCACTTAAAAAAAAAAAAGTAGTAGGAGAGAGGAAAGAGTCACCTCAACAAGATTCATCCAAGAAACCAGCAATCTCAAAGTTAAAAGTAACTGTTAACATGAAGGAGAATATTAAATCTAAAGCCGGACAAGACCCACACCAAGAATCCAAAATTCATTAATTTCTCTTATCAAATCTATCTCAAGATTAGCTACATTTTCAAAATACCAAAGCTCCCTTTGCAGTATATATATACACTCCTTCATAGACCAGATGAGATGCTGCATCAAGCGTCGCCGCATTCATGCCAACACACGAGCATGGTCACGCAGCGCCGGAGTATGTAGAACTTAGCTCTCTGCTCCTTCACCAGCCGATTGCACCTCTGGCCGAGCGATTTACAAGGCTCCCACAAGTGCCGACTACAGAAGCTTGTGCTGTTTTCTTTCACGTCCATGGATGAAACTCTTCTTCTCCTTCTTGCACTGCTTTGTGGGTGGTTCTGCTAGTCCTTCCACTAAGTAGGAACTAGGATGGCTAAGTAAAATGGTATTGAGGTGAAGGGGAAGAGAGAGAGAGAGAGAGAGAGAGAGAGAGAGAGGTATTTATAAAAGTTTTGAGTTTTGGATTCTATGTTAATAATTGAGACGGGAGTTGGGGAACAACGAGGTTATCGTCATTAATTTTTTTTTTTTTTTTTTTCCACTTAAATTTTGTTCTCGGCAGAGGTGGGATATTCCACAAGCCACAGAGACTGTGTTGCACGGATTTACAAAATTGCCCTTGGTTTTGTTTAATAAATCTAGTCATTGAGAGTGTCAAATTGTCATTTTGGGGAATTTCTTGGGGTACCCATTTATAATTATTATTATTTTTGATTTTTTTCAAGATGGGTATTATAGGTTTTAGGACAATGAGGAGGTCTAGCATGCTAGATCACAAGGAAGGATGATCTAAGGCTGGTTGTCTTATGGGTCGTTAACAAGGTCTATAAGTGATTTCTAGATCAGCTTTTGAGAAACATGGATGGTGAGATATGACTCAATTCTGTGATGGACAACGATGATCGTCCGATCAATGTCAATAAGAGCCGGAACAAGGGACTATAATGGGTTTGGAACCATTCCAAACTTCACCTTGAGAGATCGGTAGGAATTCCATGCTACGTTCTTTTTATCCTTTCTAAATTCCATGCTCTCGAACGACTTACATGTCCTTAACTCACATTCTTATGCCTTCGACACTTAAATTAATGTGAAAAATTAAGTTAGTTCTTTGAAAACTGTTGAGGCATTCACGTGTTAGATCTTGAAGTGAGGAATTTTAGGGGGAATAATGGTTTATTTAACTTAATTATCTGTCCAATCTTTTGTACTCACTTACTTTTTTTCATATAAATTATTCCATCATCGCCGTGATTAGAAAGAATATAAGTTTATAAAATTAATTTTAAGTTAAAATTGTCCTTTCATAGATTGCAAATCTCGCAAATATCTTTATGTTGCAATCCTAGTTAATTAGTGTTCTTTTCACTTGCAAATCTTCACCCAACCGGCCAACCTATTAAACCCATCCAATTTTTTTCCCGGGTTTGGGCTTGGCTAGCTAGAACCCATTTTGAAATACAGATTGGATTCGGTTTGGGCAGTTCCGATCCCAACCCAACCCTGATCAACCTTTTATGGCACTGGCCCAACCCTTGTATAATAATGTTGGATAGCCCATTTTACAATCCAACCGGGACCATATCCGTGCTTATTAAGCGAAAGAAATGTTTGCTTTGAAATGTCTGGTCCTCACAGACAAAGTGTCGGTAAAATATCAAACATTTGATGGGTCTAATTCCAATAAAGGTGATTGTCCCTTCACTCTCCAATATGACCATATATAATTCATGGGAAGGGTTATCTAGGCTTGTTTCTTACATGAGATGAGGCAGTGAAGTAGCAGCCCAAAAGAGTTATATGCCTTCACCACATAATCATCTCCAGGTTTGTCAAGCCAATTATGAGAGTATTATGATAAACACACAAGATTTTAGAGGGTACTTAATGACATAAATACTTAATGTAATGACCCAAAAAAAAAAAACCCTTTCCTAGTGTCCTCTTTGGATGGTCATTGGCAAGTGTAGATTTTTATTTTTTCCATAGGCTCTGTCTAGGAATGTCCCCCCCCCCCCCCCCCAAAGTCAAAGATTGTTTTGTAATGAAGCCCTGGCCCAATTTCAATCCAACTCTATATATGCATTTGGGTGCTGACTTGGTACCAGGTCAGGGTGGATTTGTATTACATTGATGGTCAGTACAAAGTGCATCGATTAGCTTGAAAAGAAGAGGGATCCCATGCCTTAATATATATGTAAGCACCCCTCTACTTAGATTGACATATTTTAAAACTGGGGAAGGAGAGTGGCCCCCCTGTTGGGACACCCATAAACAGACAATATCAAGCCAGGTTGGATCGGGTCGTTACACAAAGAGGGTAGGAGAGTTCCTAGGTTGGCAAGCAAAAAGAGATATAATCTCCCACAAGATCAGCCAAATTATAAGGTCTAGTCCTATAAGCTTCAACCAGGCTCAGCAAGATAAACTCATTTGACACTACCCTCTGGAAGTGCTTTTGTGGTTCTTTTATTCTTGGACTATAAATCATAGATAAGACTACTTCCTTCTATGGAATTAGGTGTTGAAACTCGTTTGTCCTTAAAAAGCATGCTTCTTTTGTCAACACAAATATCACGTGTGTAATGAACAAGGAAACAGATCACAAAAAGTTTTTTTTCCCCCTTATTTTTCTTATTTATTGAGTTTTGGTGATGGTGAAAAAACCCTTATGGTTTACACCATTCGGGACCATCTCTTTAATTAATGGTTGATTGCTGGTGAAGATGAGGGCTATGACATGTAGCTTTTAATCTTCGGGGAGATGGAACTCCTTTCTTCGATTATGAAATCCATGCTTGATTGGATAGAAGATGTGGAACTCCAAAAGTATTTTCAATGATGGTGTGAGTGCCTTCGGGGTTTGATCTATTCAAAGAGATTGTTGTTGAAGGCTAGATGATATGTTCTCAAACTACAAAAAATGTAGCTTTTGTTTTTCATAACTCCAGGTTTCATGCTTGATTGGATGTGAAAACTCTTAGCTTTTTTCTTGATTTCTTCCTGCTTGATTGGACGTGAAACAACTCTAGCTTTTTTCTTGATTTCTTAGGGAAGTGTTTTTACTTTTAAGGCTTGTGCTTTTCAAGAGTGACGTATAGTCAAAAGATGTATAAGAAAGGTCCTTCAAGCTTTTAAGGTTTGGGTTTTTATAGCTTTGATGCTGGTAGAAATTTCCTTCCTCCTTCCTAACCAATGATTAGACTTTATTGGTGGAAACATTTCCTTTGTGGACACTTGATTTGATTTGGGTTGGAACTAACTTCCTTATCTAGAGGTGTAGAGAAACTTTATCTTTATTTGGAGTTTGTTCCCTTCCTTAAACAAATGTTCCGTGATCGAGAGTTGGTGTGATCATGTGTGATGTGCACCACAGGCTACCAGGTGATGTGTTTTTTAATTTGGTGCCTGTTTTTGGGTATCTAATCATTTATTGGAACACATTTTTTGATGCTTTTTACCCTATGAACCCCTCATGTCAGCATGTGGTGCAATCACACATGGTCAAACCATTTTTTGGTCACAGAAGATTTGCTCTCTTTCCTTTTAAGGAGAGATTTGGTCAGAGCAGCCTTCTTCTTTGGTTATGTGGGCCTACCATTGGACCTGGGGTATTTGAATCTTGTACCCCACGGGTTGTATTGCAGAAGGCCTGGGCTTGGGCTCTGAATCACAGGTTTTGTGTTCTAGGCTTGGGCTTAACCATGGCTTTGTAATCAGAACTTATAGCCCCCTCAACTTGGGTTCTTATTTTATGATCCAAGTTCATTGTTTATCCGTAATTAAATGGGACGTGCTCTCAAATTTTTGATGCCCACACATACAAAGTAGTGTTCTTTTCACTATCTTTTTACATCTAAGAGCTTATTGACCGGATCCTTATACTTTAAAGGTAAGTATGCTCAAGCAGCGCAGGGTTCGTATCGAGGGATATTTTCGGCACTTGATATGAACCACCAAGCAACCCTAAACTCATTAATATCACTGTCATCTAGTAAAAATTACAAAATCAAGCAAGGTTCATGGCAGGATTTGAGAAGCATTTTCCAGTGACCATGAACAATGTTGTTGAGATGCTAGGAATTAGGGGAGGAGTGTGTTTAGCTCAGAGTTGGAAATATCTAAGCTTATTATAGAGAGTGACTCTCTACACTACTAGTCTTTGTTTTGGCAAAACCCTGGCTCTGTGGAAACTTCTCTTAATCTTGGGAGACTATCAATTTATAGAAACTGCGTTTTTTTGGTTAGCTATAAACATAATTACTAGGAGGCCAATCTTGCTGCTGACATTTTGGCTAAGTTAGCAACAAATATTACCCTCATGTATCCGCTCCTCTTATCCTCTGCTCCTCTCTGCACCCTGTCAGGGGGAGGGCACATCAGTACCGACAAGTGATTTTCACTTTTTGGGAGGGTGCATTTCACTTGTCGGCGCTGATGTGCCCTCCTCCTGATAGGGTGCAGGGAGGAGCAGAGGTAAGAGGAGCGGAGACAATCCACTCTCGGTTTGATAGTAGGCCATTTAATAACTAATAATCACGGTGGAAAGAGATTTTATTATTTATTAAGGGAATATTAATTATGGGTGAGTGCCATAAACAATGGAAGAAAGTTTCCAAGTTGGATCATCCATGTAGGCTACCAAGCCCAGTTCATTGACATTGTTTGTGGTTGTTTAGCTCCCAGTGCCAGAACATCCAACGTTGGATGCCATTCTTTGGAACCTTGATTGGGCCATTTGGTAGCAAATCCTTTCATATACTTCTCCATGAAGTTGGGATCGTGGTTCAAATCTCTAATAGTGAGCTCTCTCCCACAAGGGGAAGCAAAATCGCTTCTCTTTCTCAAGTAATGTTAGGGATGCCTCATATTTGAACAAAAAAATATGGATTTTGAAACGGGATTTTCTATATTGCATATAAATGTAGCTTGAATGAGATTAAAACATAGATGTTGGGAAGGTATCTTGAATTCAACCTGAGATGCAACCTGGAAAAATCCCAATGACCTGTTTTATACGACATTACCTGCACAAAGAATAGGGTTTTTTATGGGGAAAGGATTTGCTACACCCTAATTTGTTTGTCTCTCCGGGTTGACACACCATAGGCTGACACATGATGTGTTTTTGAATTTGGTGCCCTTGTTAAATAGGAAGCAAATGTTCAATATTTGAACACTTTTAATCCTATAAACCCCAATTTTAGGGGTGCCTATATCTTCATTTGAAAACTGTTTTTATAGTACACCTTTCCTTTTGTGTGTGGGGACATGGGAGGACAAACAAATTGGGGTAGCAGATGAAAGGCTGTTAATTGGGCTGGGCTGATCCGCCCAACATGTCCAGCCTGAAAAATAATTGGGTAGGGCCAACCTAATTCCAGGTTGGACTGAGTTTGGGCCCAACATTTAGGCTTATAGTTTTATTTGGGCCGAGTCTGGGCAAGCTCAAGTTCAGCCTAAGGCCCAGCTCGGTCACACCCAAACTAGTTAGCAAATAACAATTGTACTTATATGTTGATAATAGGTCTGTATTTTTTTTTTTTTCTAAATTCTTTTAGGATCCATATTTTTTTAACAAATTTACGATCGTCAAATAGTTAATGTGTCAATTGCTAAAAAAAAAACCCAAATAAAATGCATTTAGGGGTAATAATGAACCTAAAATCACTACATAAATTAAGAAAAGAGTTTTAATTCGGACAGCCTGAACTCAGCCTGAAGCCCGTCGTTTTAAAACGGGCTGAGTTTGAGTTGGGATAAAACATTTTGGGCTGAGTTTGGATAGACCTCGGCTCAGCCCAATTGACAGCCCTAAGCAGATCATTTCCCTTTTTCATGGGTTATAAGCCATCACACTTCATTGACATCTCTTGTTTTTTGTTCATAGTTAAATTCTCTCGCCATTTTCACCAATGGATATAAGATTTAAGCCGAACCACATAAATCGAAATGTGCTTTGTGTGATTGTTATTCTTTGCTATTTCTTTTCTTCTATTTTGCTTGCATATGAACTCCAAATCTAGGTTTTCTCACAACAATAGAAAACAATAAAATTGGACAGAACATCTTGAGATATCTGGTGTAAATGGATAAATTACAAGATTTTAATATGTTTTGTATCTGCAAATTACTATAAGAAGACATCATTAAATTAAATAGATTATGGTATTGTACCATTGTAGATTTTCACACACAAGCGCGTTAAGGACCTTGGGATGAATGTCATAAATTTGGCACTTCCAATAAACTCCCTATATCCTATTTGTAGGAACCAAATTAGCTGCAAATGTTTTTATTTGTGTCTAAAAAATTCTTAGGGTTTGTTCTTTACACAAAACACCAAAGAGAAGACAAACGTACATAAGGTAGAGGTAGAGAGGAGAAAGAGAGAAGCTAAATTTTTAGGGAGCAAATGTTGTGTCCAGGATTTTGCCTCTCCTACCGTGTTTTGGACACAAAGACTGACAGATGGTGGTTTTTTGAGTTTGGTGCCTCTTTTAAATACAGAGCAAATATTCATTAGAACACTTTTTTGTACGATTTTAACCCTAGACACTGAGCCTTTGTGTCCAAAACATGGTATGACATACAAAATTAAGCACCAAAAAAAAGGTAAGACACTACATTTGTTTCCAAATTTTTAATAACATAGGACATATCAAATAAACTTTTCTCCACACACAGTACATCCCATACCTTTTCTCACTTTCATATATAAAAGGAAAATTTGTCAAATCAGACCAAAGATTTGTCGAAATTACCAAATAATGGGGTAAATTAAAACCTTACCCAAATCAGATTTTCATAACTTATAATAACTTTTTTACCCCAATGCCAAAATCAAATCCCATTATCACCATTGCTGACTCTTCTCCTACGGCAACGCCCAAATTGTCAATGACTAGTGATTTTAATGGCGGTAATAGTGAAGTCCGATGCTTTTATTTCTTTATTTTTTTATAGGTAATTAGAGGTGAAGACGAGTTTTAAACTCAAGTCTTTGGTACAACACCCACAAACTTTACCAATTTTAGGAAGCTGATTGTAATGTGTGAAGTTTGATTTAGTGGGTTAGCATAAAAAATTCAACCTGAAATCTAATTTGGATGTAACTCGAAGAAAAACCCAAATATGAAAATTTTCGTCAAATCCGAACTGTATCAACATATATATTAGGGTTTTGGGGTATCTATATATTTTCATTCTAGGGTTACATGCAAAGTGAGAGAGGTTTTGAAAAATTATAAATCATTTTTGAATGACTTTTCTTCTAGATAGTGAAGATTTTCTTTGCAACTCCGTGGTTTTTCTTCAAACTAGAGTTTTTCATGTAAATTTTTTATTGTACATGATTTTTTTCTTCCTCTTGTTGCTTGTTGATTTTATTGCATCTCGTCTCTTCTACATAAAAGATGGCAAAACAATCCTAACTGCTGGTTTCTTCCTCCTACATAAACTACCTATCATTGAAGAAGATGATTGAAACGACTGAAGTTACAGGTATTCAGGGCCGGGTAGGGAACATATCCCTTGAGCACAGAGAATTGGGAAACCTCCCCTTAACTAATGCTAACCACCGCCCCTGACATGGGGCGGGTACATCAGCACTGAAAATTGATATGCACCTCCCCCAAAAAAGTGTAAACCACTTTTCAGTGCTGATGTGTCCACCCCCTGACAGGGGGCAGAGGTTAGCGGTTTTTAGGGAAACGGACACAAACCCGCCTCATTCTTAAGTGTTCACTTCTGGTTTTCCGGTGACTGTTATCTCCAATTGATTACAGGAAGAAAAGGTGAAATTGAGAACATTAACTATAATTTGATTTTTTTTTTTTTTTTTTTTTGAATTATTTTTTCGCATCCAACGTTCTGCTCCACCGCATTAGAAAACTAGCCAAATACATTAAATAAAGAATAAAGTCCAGGGCATCGGTGGTGTTTATTATAGTGTTGATGACTTCAAGTCGTGGAGGGTGGTCCCCCAATTCGATCTCATAAAAGAACTACAACCCATGGTGAACAAACTCTCCCAATTGTCAGGCAACGAATTATGCATGTATCCATACAATGATGTTTAGTTTTTAGAGTACAAAGTACTAAAAATTATATTAAGAAAAACTAAGAGAAAAGAGAACCATGTACTGTCTTACTCCACAAACTTATCTCTCACACTTTCTTCTTGTCCAAAAATAAATAAAAAACTATTTTCCAACAAACTACAGACATACAGGCAAAGGTATCCTCAAGGGTATCGGTTACGCATACATATCAAAGATACGCTGAAGATTTTGGAGTATCCGTACTTCCTTGCCTATTACTTCACACTTGAAACTAAGGGAAGATCATTAGAGGAGAATGAGACGGAAGAGGATATATTGATGAAGTTGGTTTCTATAGATCTTTTAATAATTCAACTCAGCGGTTTCACGCACCTGTCAATGCATTTTCTGCCATGCATATAGAAGAAACTAGAAAGAGAAACCCTTCTTATCTTCTTGTATAATGTGTGAACAATTTCCAGTTTTGAAATTAGATTCTCTATCGAGTATAAATTTACAGTGTACACTTCTTTGATCTGCCGTGGCTATGAATGACCTTGTAAAAATGATGCCGGTGCTGAGTGGTAGGTCGAAGGCATGGCCAAAAGCTCGATCAGAGTAGGAGAGGGAAAGGGTAACGTAGAGAGGGTGGTAGGGGTATAAAAGGAATAAAAATAATAATAACAGATAACTATCTCTTTATTATTATTATTAATTTTACAATTTTACCTTTTAAAAATCTATTTTGGGTAAGGTTTTAATTCACCCCATTATTTGATAATTTCAGCAAAACCTTTGGTCCTATCTGACAAATTTCCTTATATAGAACAATTATATTCAAGTTTCAACTATCAAAACTTTAATTCTCAACAAACTCTTACTTTGACTTTGACTTGTTTAAACAAATAACAAAATCATCCTAACAAACAAAGTTTAGCTCATGGGAGTAGGCCTTTCAACGGTCAGATATGAATCAGACATAGGCATATTGGCATTTGTATATGATCATATTCGAATATTTTACCAATATTACAAAAACAATAAAAGCATAGGAATTATAAAGATAGAATACGGTTGATAGATTTAGGAGAAAATGGGGAACTGACTACAGAGAGTTGTCTTCCATTCAAATTATGAATGAGAGATGAGAAATGGGTTGAGGTTAAGGTTATTGTATCCATATGTTGTATATATAACATGTCCTATAATATTATAATATAAATATTAATTTCAAAGGATAACGATATTTAGTCGATCAAAACAGATATGGATGCATTCGAATCAAATATTAGCAGATCGAATACGAGTCAAATACGGATAAAAATCGGGAAATTGACAGCCCTACATGGGAGAAGATTTTCAATAGCCTTGTCTTCATTCTTGAAGGTTCAAATTCGGCAAAAGCAGCAGTCGAAGCTGCTTGATTCTTGTTGATGTGAACAACCAACAAATCCACAACTTACATCAAAGAGCTCGAACATTGCCAATTTGTGATCCCTTCTCTATAACCCGTGAGACCATTTAATATGGTAACTAGGAAGCCACCGAACCAAATAGCCATTCTGGGAATTGGGGCTCATATGACAAAGATGTACCCAGAAAGTGGTATAACACAGAGGTGGTCATCTCTTTCACTTCTCCCTACCAAATGGAACGATACAAACAAGCTAATAAAGTTCTTTTTATCATTATTATCAGTTACAACGAGTATATGGAAACAAGACATGGAAATACACTTATAGCTAGAGCCTTCAAATAATATCTTATTCATCATTTAGAAGTACTATGATATATTATCAACTTACAAGTTTTTTGTATCAACAGAATTGAAGAAATAGATCCCCTCTCCAACACTCCAACCCCTAGGGGCCATAACATAGTAACCACATCCGATATAAAAATATCACACAACCTTCATAGCACCCCATACATCATGGTTTAATGTAGTGTTCGCCGGAAGCACATGGCGTCGAACTAAGTGTATGATAATTCGTGTAATGACTAGGGGCCGAAGAATGCCGGAGCCCTTTCGGCAGGCAGTTCTTGACCTCCCCATCTTGATAGACATGTTTCCCACGATTCGATTTGGGTTGCAGGGTCGTGTAATCTTGAGATTTGGATACTGAAGTCCTCGAAGTCCCCATCGCTACTGTAAAGCGAGTCGAGGAACTCCGGCCGGCCATCGTTATATCTGTAGGAGACAATAGTAGGAGGAAGAGCAGGGCAATGAAGGGACGAGTGGTAGGCATTTAAACTTGAGGTGGGTCTTGGGTTAAAATTTTGTTCTTCTATGTATTTTTTTATTTTTTTTTTGTGTTAGAGAGATGGTTTATATGGGTTATGGAGATTGAAAAGGTGAAGGGCCTTAAATAGGCTCGTGAATAACAGTTTGTGCCCAGCTCATCCTTATCAAGCATGGTTGGAATAGTCTTAAGTTGGGAGGTCACTTTTTGACTAGGAAGGTGAGGATGCTCGTGCATTTCATTAGTTCATTTGCTAGCTCCTATGTTTTTCTTGACAAAGTTAAATTCTTCCATGTTATTATCATCTAAAAGCTCATTAAGCTCAGATGGTTAAGTGCTAAGGGTCCCTAAATAATGACAATAACCATGCCCTTGAGGAGGGTCTGTAAGGAGTAGGAACAAAAAGATAAAATGTTAATTTGGAAATACTAATCAAATTCACATTGGTTTCTACGATCAATCCCACAGTTTAGAATCTTATAATCGTGCTTAAATGAAACCAAGATCGAATTAATCCAGTTGCAAATTGTTGGCCCTAACCCATAAAATTTGGACGGGTTAACCCGGTCACTTTGTGGGGGGAAAAAGAAAACATGGGGGTTGGGTTCCCATACACCCAGATTGAACCTGGTCTGAATTTAGATGGGTTGGGATCAGCAAACCCAGAAAAATAAAACTACAGGTTGGACATGCCTGGTCCCCTTCCTGCTGTTAAGAAAAATAAATGATATTTGATCTTTAAATCATGGTTGTTGTACTTAGGGTTATAACATGGACCAGCCCGGTCCAACCTAAAGGTAGCATTAGGTCACAATTTCAAACCTCAGGGTGAGCTTAGGTTGGACCCCAACCCAACTCGGGTTGGGTTGTGGTCTTAACCCTTAAGTAACATATTTATCCAAGCCTAACCCTGTCTAGCCCGAACCAACTGAAGTTTCTCCGGTTGGACAACATTAAGTTTTGTTACACCCAAAGGTAATTCCTTTTTGGAAGAAAATGTTCTGTGATGAAATAGTCTGTAGTGTGTATAGTGGATTTATAAGCTGACATGTGTTGTGTTTGGGGTTAAAAACGTCCAAAAATATGTTCAAATAAAAAGGTAGATGTTCATAAAGAGACACCAAATTCAAAAACCCTCATGTCTCAATCAATGGCACGCCAACAGAGGTCTGTGTCAACACAGACAATCAATCTCCTTTTTTTCATCAAACACCCAAAGAAATTACTGAGGATTTTTTTGTTCAGGTCAATTTTTCAAAGTCAAATCTAATACCCTCTCCTCAAGCCACTTGGAAGGAATTCATTGGGCCACGTGATGTTGTAGCTAAATGGCGTGGCTGCCCCGTACAGGTCACACTTTACAGATTATCTAACCTCACGGTCCTCACCTATCTTGTGCCACGCATTAAGATCGTGTAGGCCACCTACCAACAACATCTTCCTCTAATGCCATGTGGCAAGATCTCGAAACCTAACAAATCTGAGATGGACAGATGATGAAGTTACACGTGCCTTATCTTCTTTTAATTTAAGTTCAACAGACAATTAAAAGCGGCTTTGATGGCAAGATGTGTACTGGTTGAACTGGGGCGGTAACTCGTCGGATGTGGTCGAACCCGGGTCATGTTAGAGCCTAGCTGAACCTAAACCCTGAAGAAGTTATCGTGTTAGCCATGGTCAATGGTCAAATGCTGGTGGGTTGGTTAATTTTTGCGTTCATAGTTAGAAAAAGTTTGATGGTTCCAAGCTGAGTCAGATTGGTTCAAGAAAAATCTTGGTGGGTTTGATTACTAAAGGGGCTGTGATGTCAAGTTGAACCAAAATGAACCGGTCAGATTGGGTCAAGATTGTCATCTCCTATGATTAATAATGAGAAGTGACATAAATTTCATGATTCCGATAGGTGGATGATACTTTCGTCCTCAGTTTTTTCTTAAAAAGTAAAGCAATTTTAGTCCATTTTAGCATCTGTCCTGTCTGATTGTAGGGAAAGATGAGGAAAGTGAATTGCTATTTTCGTCAACTTTTCAAAAGGTGTTTGGTTGCTTAACGGAAAGTTGAGGGGAAATAAACTTTAAGGAAAAAAACAATGTTTTCAAGAACTTGCCATAAAGGAGCACAAAATTTATATGCCTATTATAACATCCTCTAAAAACCGCGTAACCTACTTGAACGGCACAGGGCATAAAAAATTTGAAAACCATGATAGGAGAAAACCGGGGCTTTATACGCCTTGGTAAAGTATGTGCTCCCCTCCCTCCGGTTAAAAGGTCATTGTGGTCAAGATACCCGACATAAAACTTGTGTTTTTTTACTGCCTTCGACGAGTAAACCACAAGCGGAACAAACCATTGTCGTTGCTCATCGTTTGTCGACATTGCAAGCCCATCACTCAACACCGGTTACTGTTGTCGCAAAGAAGGTACGCATCTCTCCCTCTCAACCCCCCTCTCTCTCAGTCCTCTTTCCCTCTCTTTCTTCTCCCCTTCCTCTTCCTTCCTCTCTCTTTGTCTTAGGGTTTCCTGCACCCAAGTCCTCACCACCAACCCCTACCCCGTCCTGGTTCCCCTGCACCCAGCTCCTCACTACTAACCCCCACCCCGGCTAATTCCCCTGCACCCAGTGGTCCGTCTGCAGCACCCACTGAAACCACTGTTGTTCACTTCATGCATTAACCTCTCTGTTCTCCAAATCAAATCAAGTGCTCTTCCACCCCCCTAATCCCAATTCTTTCTTACTTTATAGAAGTTTTTTTTTTCTTTCATTTTTCTGGTCTGGGTTTGATTCTATTGCTTTATAGCTTGAAGACATGGGTGTCGATTAGTAATTGTTTATGTCTTTCTTAAATGTTGATAAAAAAAATTATAAACCGTAGGAAATAATATGAGTTGTTAATATAGGCAATGGAAGATAAAAATTGAATTAGACAAAATTAGACTAAAAATGGTAGTAAAGATTCCTCTCCCTCTTCACCCATTTTTCTTTCATTCCTATTCTTTAAGGGAGGAGGGGGTGTTCTTGATTTGAATCTAAATGATGCTTATACTAATGAGCCTTATTATTCATAATCTGAAGACCCATTTTTTATATTTTTTGGAGATGAATACTCTTATTATAATTTTTTTTTTAATTTGCAGAAGGCACATGAGCAAAATATTTGTAGAGAAGCTTGATGTTGTGAATGAAGGAATGAAAATTAATACTATCAAGTCTGGAATTCTGGACAGTCAGAATAAGGATTTGCAAGCTCTTGGAGCTGAGAGGGAATGTAAGTGGACTTACAAGCGAAAGAAACCTAATGGTGGGGATAGCCCATTAGGAGATGTTGGGGCGAAGACAAGGAGCAGGAAAGCTAAGGTAGCAGTTGAAGAATGAAATAATTCACACTCAAATCCTCTCCATGTTGGTTCAAATGATGTGGATCTCGATTTTTGCACCACGTATAGATCCCTTTGGAAAGAGACTTGCCTATCGCAGGAAAAT
>JAOXJP010276173.1:0-19814 GCA_025762735.1 Platanus orientalis
CACTTGTCGGCGCTGATATACCCTCCCCCTGACAGGGTGCATAGAGGAACAGAAGATAAGAGGAGCAGATACAATCCCCTCTCTTACAGGTGGCTGCCAAATGCAGCCTTATCAACTACCATAGCATGGCCAGCTACCTTATCAACTACCATTACATGTTTCAATTTCTCAGAATAAAACCCATCTAAAAAAATAAGACGCATCGCATGACTAGTTGGTGGTGCCAGTGATCCATCCATCCATCCGATGACTTAGCCGTGGGAGTAAACATGTCCAAGTCATAGATTTTTAGTCCCACATCGATTAGAAACTAAACTTGAAGAGACAAGGAGATTGTATAAATGGAAGGAATGACCAAATGAATAACATACTTACCTGGACGGGGTCAATGGGTGATCAAGATGGCCCATGGCCTAGGTTGGTGACTTCCATTGCACTTAGGAGGGGTGCCCACCTAACATCTCCCCAAGAGGGAGAGTGTACGTCATAATTTGTGGCAGAGGGGGTACGCGTTCGCGCGGCCCCTGCCAACTTTTATAAATAAAATTTTAATTTGAAAGAAGTTGTTCACGAGGAAATGTAAGCCCTTAAATTTTCCCGCAACCTGGTTTAAGCAGCACTACACAGGATAGGGTACTGGGTGTGACCTTAGGTCGAAAAAGTCCCCCAGGGTTTGCAGTGTTAGCATGGTTTGATGGATTCGAATGTGGTTCAAGGCCCAATCAAAAATAAAAGTAAAATATCGATCATACTTACACTCGTCATCCCATTTTTTACTTCCAATTGGGGTATGCCTATTTACAAAAACAGGGTGTGCACAAATTCACTACCCTTACTTTTATTATTTATATTTTTTTCGTACAGAGCTAATGCTCAAGTAAAAGTTAATAGAATTTAGACTAATGTTCGGTTCATTGAATTTGAATTCCTCCACAACATTAGAAGCCTCTAAAGATGTGGCATTCAATACACATGCACAAGGCTCACCAGTATTTCATTGACTAGAAACTTGATTTTCCGTCGCAAAATTCAATAAGTTGTGAGCCACCCTGTTGATTCCCCCAGTATTTTGTACGCACAAAAGTTGTGCGCATGGACCAGGTGGTGGACACATCAGCGTCGCAAAGTGATAAGCGCACCCCCCGTGCCAAAAGTGTGAATCACTGTTTGGTATTGATGCGTCAGCTCCCTGGTCCATGCGCACAACTTTTGTACGCATGAAATCCGGGCTCTGTTGATAACTCTTGGACCAAATAAAATTGTTGTTTAATGTATTGCCCCTACAAGTCCTGTAGTTAGAAAATCTATAATTCTAGTCCTCTTTATAAGCATGCTGTTTACCAACAATTTTGTGATAAGCATGCTTAAGAAAGTCAAATCGCTAGATGCTAGAATTTCACATTCACCAATATATATATATATACATAAATCGAGGTATCCAAGACTCAGCACCTGATTAAGTCCTCAGGACACATGGATTCCACGACTTCCTGAGGCGTGATTCTAGCCAACTTTGCAATATTTTGTAGAGAAATGACTGAAATACATGGATGACAGATTTTTCTATTTCTTCCTTCTGCCCACTCTAGAGTTGAGAGTAACTTGTTTCCAGATCCCCTTCAGTAAGTTCAAATTCATTAGCATGCAACTGTTCTCATAGTACAACAGGTATACAAAATATTTAAAACTCCAACCAAATATGGGTTGGAATTATAGTTTTGTGTATACTGCACACATTAATGTAGTTTAACTTACTGCAGAAGGATCCTGAATCAATTTGTTTAGCCAGAGAGAAACGTGTAGGAGCGGGATTTGGACCAGATAACGCTGGGACATACAGATGGGAGAGGGGGAGTGTCCTCTGCAACGCCCTCCTTTGTGCGACTTCCTGAGCCAAGACATAGGAGAAGTATCATTTCACTTTTGGGGGGTGATGTGACATCTCCAAAAAGTGAAATGATACCCCCATTGTGCAGACGGCTCACGACGTCGCACAAAGGGGGCGTCACAGAGGATATGAGGCCGAGAGAGAAAGCCTCAGAACACTGGTGCAAATGGGTCATTGGCGGATTGACTGTTTTACTTTAGATTATTTGGCGTCTTATCATCAAACACAATAACTCTTGGTTATTAAGGCTGTGTTTGGCAGTCCTTGTAATGTATCATTTCATTTGAGTTTCCCCAGGCTTCTGTACTCACAATGGGATGGTTTGTAATGAAATTATTCAGATTTGCACCGATTTGTGCTTGATAACATTCGTCATTTCATTTTATAGAAAAACCTAAGATGACTTCATTTGTAATTGTAGTTAAAAAATCAGTATAAATTTAAATGAGTAAATTACAAACCATCATCTCATGGCTACAAATACCTTGAGAAACTAACTCTACGTGTGGCTGCCAAACAGGCTATAACAAGAATAACAACATATTGAGGAACTAAGTGGTACTAGCTGTTTCTTTTTTTCTTTTATTTATTTATTTATTATTGCTCCACTGACCTACAATGTGCCAACCAGCATCACTGGTTTTAGAGAATCATACATTCCAAAATAGAGCCCACAGTATACAATAATATATACCAACACACGATATGTTAAATCCACGGTAAAGTACAGCAATGCCATCAAATTTAATGGTTTTCTTGTAGACATCAATCAAACCATTGAACTGCCTTTCACCACCCTTCTTGGCAGCCTTAGCATCATTTGCAAGACGTGTTCGAGCATAATCCAGGGAATACACAAAAAGGAGGGATGAAGCAGCGGCAGCACCTCCTGATGCCAGGTTCCCAGCACTTGCAGTAGCCATCTCTGTCTTTCTTATTAAAGTTGAACAACCTCTTGAAGTAGTCCTTCAAAGCAAAGTTCAGGGCCTGGCGTACATATACAGCGTCAAGAATTAAATATACAAAATAACAAGAGCATGGCACAAACGAATGAAATAAACGGAAAACTAGATTCAATTCTTTGAGTTAAATTGGAACACCCTATACAGTTGGGAAAAAAGGTCAATCGAACATCAATACAAGGAACTAACCAGCGTGGGGAAGTATCTAATAACACTGGCAGTGTTGCCTCTCCACAGAGCAAGGAAGCCTTCATCCTTGATTGTTGAGCCAAAACAGTCACCAATTCCCTTGTAGGGCTCAGACAGACGGCCAGCCTAAATCATCTCATCCTGGTTTTGGATCAAGAGCTTCACTCGCTCGATTGGAGCGGCAGCTGTCGTGGAGACAGCAGCAGAAACTCTTCTCATGAGAAAATCAACCATGAAGCCAGCAGCTCCTTTCTCAGCAGGTGCTTGCACAAAAACAGGTGATTGAGTTAAGACACAAGGGACATGCCATTCCCTTGGCATGATGAAAACAAAGGACTCCGCAGGCCCCCATTCACATATGCACCAGATAGATTATAGATGTTAGTACTCTTGGCATGCAAGTTGGGGGAGAGTCTAGAGAACAGAGAAGAGGTAAGATTGTCCATGTATTTTCTCCAATATAGATGGACTCTGGGCTCCATCTGCCATATTTCTATCTTAACCCAAATACCAATACCGTTCCCAATCAAAGCAAGTATCCAAATGAAGAACCACTAACAAGGAGGCCAAATTAGAGCAAACAGGAGAAGTCTAGAACACAAGGCAAGCGCTATTAGCCCAAAATACTACTAGTTGGAAATCAGAAGACAACCGTAATAGAATCAATGCTTGTTCTAGCCTTGCATTAGTATCCTTCTTTTTCTTTCAAATTGTCACCTAATAAAGTCAAACACAATTCAGACATACAAGCTAACCAGATCTCAATATACAAGCTAAACGGAGATAAACGGATCTGCAAGTTCAATCGAAGCATAAAAATGTCAACAGCTGAAACAATGACAGCCCAAAGTAATGAAATTTCACATGATCAGAAAGCAACAGGAACGCAGACAAAACAAGAACACTAACACCAAAAATCAATCAGGATCTAGCATCCATAAACAGAAATACACCAAAATATGAGCACCTCCAAGCTCCGATCTTCAGAGAACATTATAGAAAGAAAAAAAAAAAAGCAAAACAACGTTCAGAACCTAAATTTCGATGCTAGAAATTGAAAGGAAGAAATCATACCCAAAAAGATCATAGCTTGAGACTGCATTTAGGGATTTAGAGAGCGAAAGAATGTGATTTAGAGAGAGAAACCGTTGTTTTAAAACGGGCCAAGTTTGGGTCCAGCTTTTAACCCTGAAATTTTATTCGGGTAGAATTCAGGTTTGGGTAAACATTTTGGACTGAGTTTGGACAAACCTCGGTCTACCTCAGACCAGTCCAATTGACAGCCCTAATAGTGGGGATTCAGCTAGATTGGGAGTGGTTGGTGATCTTTTTTGATCTTCCCATGTCATGGTGTTACGAAAGTCAATTTTGATGGACCTTTCTTCAACGAAAACACAAAAGTAGGTGTTTGTGTCATAATGCGTGATGATGGTTCTTTTTTGTTCACCCTGATAGAACTGGTATCGCTTGATCTAGAGAAGGTACTGAATGTTGGGAAGCTTGTATTAGTCTCTTAAAAGCCCATGAACATAGGCTCAAAAAGGATTATTTGAGAAGACGATTGCAGAAATATTATTTCTTACCTTTCGGATAATTGTCTTTTGTCGCCAATTAATGTGAATGTTTACCTATGGACTAAAGATCTTATGTTTTTTTTTTTTTTTTTTTTTTTTTTCTGTGAGTGTTCCTTATCTTAAGGTTAGAAGGACCGAAATAAGCCAGTGCATGTGTTGTCACTTTGAGTTTTAATAGTTCTTCAAGTTCCCTATGGCCCTCTGGCCCTCCTGTTAGGTTTGAGTAGTCTATGGTTTTTGATCTTTGTAGTTCCCCTGGGTGTTGGCCCTTCTTTATATATATTATCATTTACCCAAAAAAATAAAGCTATGTATTGCTGAACACTTGATTATAAGTCCAGATCATCGGTTTTTAGGGTCAGCTAATCCAATTAATTTTTTATTAGAATCAAATTCTACACACAGTGGGCACACCATCACAAAATACAAGAGTAAAATCGAATCTGAAAAAGTATGCATCATTATCAACAAGAAAAGAGGGAAAATATTTTCGAAAAAGAAATTGTCTAGAGAGAACCTCAAGGAGGGATAGAAAAGTGTCACAAAAATTCTCTAGTGAAGTTTTGGTACCAAGTCAAACGGTATGATCTTGGATTTTAACTTCTATTAAATACCATGTGGACCCAAGTCATTGAATAACTCACGGACTCTGCTCACCGTGAATACACCAAAAGATGGGTATAAACTTATCTGAAGATACTCTGCAACATCCTCTCTTTTTTTTTGTTTTCCATGTATATCCCCTTGCGCTAAGAGGCTGTCAAGGGGGGGTGGGCGGGGTGGGGGGGTGTTGATCCCCAATTTGCTCTAAGGGCGGGGTGGGGGGGTGTTGATCCCCAATTTGCTCTAATTCAGTGCAAATTTTACATCTGACCCTCCCCAGACCTGTAATGGCGAGAGCCTCGTGCACTAGGACTGCCCTTTTAATTGCAAATTTTACCACCATGGTGCATCATCATCAACTGGCATAAGTAGAATATAACCACATTTGTTGATCGATCATAAATTCATGGTCAAAACCATCTCAAAGATATATATAAAAATAAAATAAAATAAAATCAAATAATGCAAAGGGGCCAATATAAAACAGACATACTTCTAGATTCGAACATGATTTTCCGCATGCAGTCACATAAATGTCTGGATGAAGGTCAAGCAAGACGAAGCAGATTTCCTGCAGCGACCATGAAGTGCCAGGCGCCTGGTGTTTCACTTTTTTCTGCCACATGTCCCCCAGCGCCTGGCACTTAAGGTTGCTGCACTTGTTTTCGCTGCAGGAAATCTGCTTTCCAAGCAAGATATACATCTTTGGCTGGTATTGGATCTCAGAAGTTCCATTTGGTGGGATGGAAATTACAAACCAAAGGCTGAGGGTGGTTTGGGCTTTCTCCACAGGATTTGGTGCAAACAAGGCATGAACGAACAATGTGGCATAGGCGTGGACGCATCAGTGCAAAAAGTGAAAAATGTCCCCCAAAAAGTGTAAATCACTTTTTTGGCACTGATGTGTCCACCTGACATCATTTGGACCTTGTTCGTTCATACCTTGTTTGTACCTAATCCCTGCTGTGGGCTTTCAGTCCGCTAAAGTTATGAACGAAACTTTGCTTCTGAAATGGCTTTGATGTTTCCGTGTCAACCCTATCCATTGTGGAAAAAGTCATTGCGGCCAAATATGATCTTGGGCTCACAAGTTGGGCTAATAAAATTCCTGCTGGTCCATATGGTTCTGCCTTTTGGTAATCCTTCCTGTAGGTTACTTTCCCTCATATTTTTCACCTCTCTGCGGCTAACGATGGGCCTGTCAGGACCTAACGAGGAGGAAGAGTGGTACTGGTCTCCGGATTCTAGTGGCTCTTATAAGTTGATGGCCCATGGGAGTGTGCAGGGATGTCCAGCTCAGTGGATTAGGATTTCTCAGCTTCTTACAAAAGTTTCATTTTTGTTGTGGCTGGTCCACTGTTAGCACCCCAGGACCTGGCTCGGCGCAGGTCTAAATGCAGTCTAAGGAGGGGACTGTGCGATGGCGGATGGGCGTGGGTAGGCAGACCCAGACATTTAACTTTGGAGAAGTCAAGTGTTCAGGTGGGTATAGGCAGATGGCCCAGCAGCTTGGCCAACGGTCGCGTGCTGACTCAAAGTAGTGTCGGAGGCATGGTAGGCGCGGGCTGCGCATGGGCAGGTGGCCCAGGCAGCCCCATGACATGCAGGCAACGAGGGAGTAGCGCACAGCACAAGTCAACCCAGGCTGCACATGGGTAGTTGACCCAGGCAACCTGACACACGGAGGCAAACCATCAACAAAGTCAGGCCTAGCACCAGGCTGCACATGGGCGGCTGGCCCAGGCAGCCTGGCACGTAGTAGGGGCATGCAGCACACCCAGGCTGCCCATGGGTAGCTGGCCCAGGCAGCCTAGCATAGGCCAAGGCCAAGCAAAAGCCCAAGGGGGCACTCAACAACAGCATCAGGCAGCCAGGCCCATGGCACAAGCGCTGGGCACGTGCGGCACAGGCCCAAGGCAAGGGCGCTGGGCGAGCGTGGCTAAGGCCCATGCCTCAGGCCCAAGCACGTGAGGCAGCCAGGCAAGCACACATGGCCGCACAGCGACCATATGGGGGCACAGCAGCCACATGTGCACACACCAAGCACTTAGGACAAGGCCCCAAGATAGGCTGGCGCACAACAAGCCAAGGCACCCAGACAGGCCCCGAGACAGGTGGGCGCACAGGCAGCACGGTGCCCGGACAAGGTCCGCATCAAGTGCGCGTGGCTGGACACTAGGGGCATGGGCGCACGTGAGTGGGCAAGACCATGTGCAGCGACGTGGGCCGTACGGCGCGCGGGAGTGGCAACATGGCAGACGTGCACGGGCGACATGGCAGGTTGGCGTGCGTGCAGGAAGCATGACTTGCTGGGCAAGGCACATGCGTGGCACATGCACATGGGCGCATGGTGCTTAGGTGAGCACAACATGCACAGCACGTGGACGTAGGCTAGGTGGCCTGTTGTGGCTCAACGTTTGACTCGGTCATGGGCGCATTGTCATGGCCAGATTTTTCTCTCTGTCAAAACCGTGCGGCACCTCGACCATCACCCAACCAAGGTCAACCTTTCAGCCATCTGAGTCCTTCAACTGACCCATCGACATGCTCCATGTGCACTGACGACTTAACTACTTCGGCGTCCATGCCGTGTCATTGAAGCGCATCTCAAATGACCTCGGAGTCCTCCACACTCTACCTATAAACCCACTGAAGGCCATAGCACCTTACCCACGCACCATGCATTTTCACGTAAGACGTCGCCCCAAGTCTTGCCATGCCACCACTATAACTGTCTAAGGTTAAGCCAGGATTTTGCCCAGCACAAGGACAAGGCACACCCGAGCACACCAAAGCAATGGGATTGCCCACTCGGCTCCCCACGGGCTGTCATTGTTGCATAGCACATGCTAGTAGCATCCATATAGGTGAACCTTCACCCTTAGGTGAATGCGCAACGTCACCCCACTAGGCTCCCAAACACTATCTCATGAGGGAACCCAATCCCCAAAGAAACTCAAGGCAACACCTTTGTGCATGCCAAGAGCCGCCCCTAACCCACGTTGGAAAATGTCTCGCAGTTTAAGCTCATGCGGGCTAGAAGCATGCCGCCTATCTATAGTCACAATCCGTCATGCCCACTATGCCTTTGCATGCCTCTAGCCCATGCCAAGGGTCTGGGTGTTTTACAGCACCCACCCCTCCTCAAGGTGTATGTTAAACCTTTCTGAGATTGCCAGAAGGGAACATTACCGAGTACAGAAAATCATATTGTACCATATTACATAAATGTCACCATACCACATGCTAAGCCACCTGTGTCTCATGCGTCGACATGTTCGTGACATCCTCCCCTACTTGTCTGGTTGGCGCCTTCGTCAACACACCCACAACAAGTGTTAAATTCGGCTCGTACACCTCTCCCCTACCCCAACCACTTCTAATCAACGCCTAGTACCAAACTGAACTCTGCTAAGATCCTCTGTACACTACCTACTCAACGATGAATCATGGTCTCCAAGACACTCCACATGCCACCCTACGTAGTTTATCGCACAGAAACAAACCAATGTATATTGTCCGTCGTGTACGTGTACATTCCATTGTGCACCCAAGTTTACTAAACCTTAGCATCTGCAGCTTTAGACATCCTCTGAACACGGCTCAGCCAACGAACAAACCCAGCTCAAGCTCTACTTTGCCATAGATATCAACCTAACTTCGCTTTACCTCAATGCACGATCCTCAGACTGCTTCATGCACCTCACGCTTAAATGCTCAGCTTTCCCAAAACAAGCTGTGACTCAGTCTGTTGAGCCACAGGTCTCTTCCTTGGGACCCCCTACCCACAGACCTCACAAAGTGTGGCTCGCAAGCAAACTACAGTCCATCGTAGCATGGTCCTCCCTTCCACCGAGACTCATCCAACGTGAACTCATCTTCCTTTCAACTCGTCCACTCCAAACTGTCCTTGATTCTGACTCACAGGCTTTCGTGCAGTCTCATTCCTACTACGACCCCCTACAAGTCCAACCAAGTTGCATTCTCACGACCAACAACCCTATTCGTTACTCGAAACCACCTTGTACTATTCGTCTTGCAATGCCTCCTCTGAGGACTTCCCACTGATCCACTTCCTGATCTGACCTGTAAGCTTTCGTGCAGTCTCATTCCTACTATGGTTACCTACATGTCAAATTAAGTTGTTTCTCACTCACCTCTGCAATGTGAACATGACAATCAACTCACACGAACCTGCATTCGATCATTGGGTCTTCTGACCTTTTCATGTTATGGGGCTCAGTCCGTCGAGCTCCTTTCACCATGGTCAACACCCCTTCTCTGGTGCTCTAAGTAAAATCATGTCTACCTTTGTAGACTGTGTCAATGTAGCCATCAACCCACACCAACATTCACCAATAAAGCTCTTGGGTACACCGACCCTTCTTGTGCTGAAACTCAGTCCGTTGAGTCCAATGCATGGCCAACATCCCCTATCCGATGCTCGCAACCACCTATGCCAAGTCACCTTGGTCTTCTACACCTCGTTCATGAGGTTTCCACTGATCCTGCTCTGACAATGTTCTTCACACTATACGGCATATTGACTCTCATCTGTATGAACCCTGACACTCAACCGGCCAAGATAACAAAGCTCTCATATGAACTCTGTCCATACTAGTACCTCGAAGAAACGACCTCAGTCGTGGCACACCTGCACCTGTCATCGTTTCCTCTGCGCACACCGGCTTAAGTACTCCCCCACTTAAGCTTGTCATTATACCTCAGTCTCCTTGAACATCATCATAGTCCAGTTCAACCATCCTCTTATGTTGCCTCTCTAGTACCTCGACATCCAATGTCTTCACCCCAAGAAGGCATCCGTCGATATCACCGCTTTACTTTCAATCCATTGAAGGTCTTCTTCCGTACCTTGCCATAAGCTATGCTTAAATCACTATGCCACCCTAGTACCTCGGTCTTCCTTACCTTCACCTTGAGTACGCACTGTCCATTCCGTTTTCAAACTGTCACCTATATTGCTCTAGTAGCTCAGCACCCTACCTTCACCCTGAGCCAACACTTTGTCCCTGTCAATGTGTCACTTCAATACCTCGGCATCCATTGCCTTCACCCCGAGCCAGCACTTTGTCCCTGTAATGTGTCATTCCAGTACCTCAACATCCATTGCCTTCACCCCGAGCGAACACTTAGTCTCCATCAATGTGCCACTCCAGTACCTCGGCATTCCATTACCTTCGCCCCGAGTGAACTAACCAATTAGCTTCTCATATCTGTGTCAATGTCTCACTCTAGTACTTGAGCACACTGGCCTTCACCCTAAGTAGACTGTTCCCCCCAATCCTCATATTTGTCTCACTGTCTTGCTCTAGTAGTTAGACACTCTTGTTGTCACCCTGAGCAGACTAATTGTCTCTGTCACACTATCTCGTTTTAGTACCTCAGCATCCTGCATTCACCCTAAGTAGACTTACCATCCTAATTCTCATAATTGTGTCCATGTCTTACTCTAGTACCTCGACATCCTATGTCTTCACCCTGAGTAGACCCTGGAACTCTGTCTGGCACCACTTTAGTACCTGAGCATACTTGTGCCTTCACCCCAAGTGACTATCCATTCATATTCTCACACTGGTTTGTCACCCTCAAGCCACGCTTTGGCACCACCGTGCCTTACTCTGTCGTGTTACCGTGCACATCTCCTCAAGTAGTCCTAACATAACTCAACACCACATGGTAGCCCAATCCGTCGGAACTACATGACACACATGTCATTCAGTATCACCCACTGACAAGCCTTTGAGTTGCTCTCCTGAGCCATCAAGACTTTCTTTGTAAGCTCATCTTCGAATACCCAATGTTCCAATGTTGTCTATCGCACCAAAGACTTCTCCAATGTGTTGTTGACATCATCTCGATCTTGGACAAGTCTCACTACGGACCCCCACACGATAGACATCCAACAGACTCTGTAGTTAGCAACCCTCCCGCTACTCAAAACTACAATATCATGCCCAATACCTCACCCGTATCCAAGCAATATGTCTCCACCACTGAGACACTAGCCAAGTTTTCTCACCTAACCCACTTAACTCCGTGCACACCAAGCATGCTCTGATGCTCCCTGCACCAGAGGCCATCTCACCAGCATTAACCTGCTGCTCCTGATACCCAATTGTATCAGAGGTAATCAGTCTGTCGACTACCTCGCCCTGATACCACTGTATCAGAGGCCACCATAAAGAGCTAACATTGCTTTGATACCAACTGTATCAGAGGCAATCTCATCCAACAATAGCATCCACTACTACTCTGATACCAACTGTATTAGAGGTCACTTTTGAGCCATCCTCATAGCTCTGATACCAACTGTCACGGCCAGATTTTTCTTTGTTAAAACCGTACATCTCGCCCATCACCTAACCAAAGTCAGCCTTTCATCCATCTAAGTCCTCCAACTAACCCATCAACATATCCCACGTGCACTGACTACTCAGCACTTCGGCGCCCATGCCGTGTCATTAAAGCGCGTCTCAAACGACCCCGTAGTCCTCCACGCTCTGCCTATAAGCCCACCGAAGGCCATGGCACCTTACCTGCGCACTATACCTTTTTATGCAAGACCTCACCCCAAGTCTTGTCATGTCACTACTGTGGTTGTCCAAGGCCAAGCTAGGATTTTTACCAACACAAGGACAAGGCACACCCAAGCACACCAAGGCAACAGGATAGCCCACTCAGCTCTCCACGGGCTGCCACTGTCGTATAACACATGCTAGTAGCATCCGTATAGGTGAACTTTCACCCTCAGTTTAATGTGCAGTGCCGCCCCACTAAGCTCCCTAACACTGTTTCATGAGGGAATCCAACCCCCAAGGGAACTCAAGGCAACACCAATGTGCATGTCAAGAGCCGCCCCCAACCCACGTTGGGGAATGTCTCATAATTTAAGCTCATGCGGGCTAGGAGCATGCCACCTATGCATAGCCACAATCCATCGTGCACACTATGCCTTGGCATGCCTCCAGTCCATGCCAAGGGCCTGGGTGCCTCAGAGCACCCACCCCTCCTCAAAGTGTATGTTAAGCCTTTCTGGGATTGCCAGAAAGGAACATCACTGGGTACAAAAAATCATATTGTACCTTATTACATAAATGCTACCATGCCACATGTTATGCCACTTGTGCCACCCACTAAACCACTTGTGCCTCATGCCTCGACATGTCCATGACAGCATGGCCTGATGGTGGCATTGTATAGCTGAGCGCATGGCCTAGATGTGGGGTGTAGGTGGCCTGATGGTGGTGCACATAGCTTAGTCATGGTACAGATGGTCTGATGGTAGGATGCATGGCAGGGTCGTGGGGCAGGTGGCTCGCATGGCTTGATGGTGGCCTGCATGGCTTGATCATGACACAACAATGTGGGGCGCATGGCTTAGGCAAGGCATGGAAGTGGGCCTCAGGTGTGGGGTGAGTGACTTACAATTGGCACAGTAGAGTGGCCTTTAACTGGTGGGCAAAGTGGCTCATGTGGCATGTTGAGCTTAGCTCGGGCAACACATGGGCTAAGCTTGTGACTAACCAACAAGGCAACTGACATTCTCCAAGGCAGCTAAGTGGGACATGGAATAGGTGGGCAGGCTCCGAAGACACCATGTGCACAGGTAGTGGGGCAGCAAGCATGGCTCGGATGCCATGCCTGCCAAGTGTTCGAAGAAATGCCTGAACCTGTTTCAGAGCAGTTTTTGGGTACATACGAGGGAGCCTATGAGCCTACCTTAGAGGATGTATTCCTAGCTTATTTAAAGGCCAGCCACCTTGTCATTGGGGCAGACATTGGGTGTGAGAACAAGACCCTTAATTATAAAGCAATAAAATAGGCAATGGCCCTTTAAGCTAAGTGTCTTATGTGTGAACAGTGTGTGTGGGTCGTGCAGGCAGTGTGGGTTCTTGACTTAGTCTGTGGGCTATTCTAAGGTGGGGCTAGCACATCTAGGGGTGCTTGGAGTAGGCTTTGGGAGTTAGACTCGGACTTGATGTCTCTTCTCTTGGGTAAGGTTATGAGCTAAGTCAAGGTGGTGCTACAAACTAGAAAGCGAAAAAAAAAATTTAAGTGTTGTAGGAGCGTGACAATTTGGTATCAGAGCGTTATTGAGTGCTTGCAACAAGTGTGATGGCTAGTGGTGATGCAATGGATCCTTTGAAGGAACGGGTGACGCGGTTGGAGCAAGTCATAGGAGAGCTGCCTGACTTCAACCAGCCGGTTCTAACATGGTGGTGCGTATAGAGACCTTGAAAAATTCTGTCATGGAGCGGTGTGTAGATTGGGAGACAGACAAGGCCAATCTCACTTCAGATTTTGGCCTCCTTGACAAAGCTTTTCAAGGCCAACCTGCAGACCATGGGCGATGAAGTAGCTCTACTGAAGTTGGTAGTGCGAGCTTCTCCAGCATAGGCTGAACCCTCACAACATAAAGCTAAGGTGCTGGAACCGAAGTTATTTGATGGTGCACGTGTTACAAAGGATCTGGAGAATTTTCTCTGGGATATAGAATAGTATTTTAAGGCTGTTCATACTCCAGAGGAAGAGAAGGTGACCCTTACAAGTATGTTTTTCATTGGTGATGCAAAACTGTGGTGGAGAACACACTATGAAGATGATGCATCGGCAGGAAGACCCTCAATATGGTGTGGACAACACGTGAAGCACTGTGAAAGCTGAAACATATAAGCATAGTGTAGGACTATGTCAACAAGTTCTCCTCATTGTTGCTTGACATTAAGAACATGTCAGAGGAGGACAAGCTCTTCAACTTCATGGCGGGGCTGCAAACTTGGGTCTAGATGGACCAACAAAGGCAAGGCGTGAAGGACATCCCTTCAGCCATGGCCACTGCCGACAGCTTGGTGAACTACCAATGGAAGGAAGACAGCAACGTAGCGGACCATGCTAAGGCTAAGTTAAAAGACAAGGCTGAGAAGTACTCCAAGGGTGAGCATAAGGGCAAGGATCGGGTTGGGGAGCCTGAATCAAAAGGCAAGGAACAAAAATATAAAGGCAAAAAGGCCATCTCTTGTTTCTTATGTGGCGGACCACACCTTGTGCGGGAGTGTCCTAAGGAGTGACTTAGCGCCTTGGTTGGAAATGAAGTAGAGGATGAACTAGAGGTGCGGCTGAATATAGTTTAGCTGAATTCGATTCAACTTGTGGAGGCACCGGTGGGTGTCATTGACCTTGCCTAGGTATAAGCAAGGTGCGGTAGCAGGTGAAACCTTGGTGGACACTACTACAAAGACCACTCATGTCGAATTGAGTGGTTGAAAAACATGGAATGGCAGGAGGCTATTTCAAAGGAGTTACACTCAGAGTTATTCCGATGAGGGCGTCAGATCTTTTTGGTGGGGGTGGTTTGTTAGCACCCCAAGACCTGGCTCAGCGCAGGTCTTAATGGCGTGAGTAGGCAGACCCAGACATCTAACTTTGGAGAAGTCAAGTGTTCAGGCGGGTATGGGCAGCTGGCCTAGGCAGCCTGGCACTTAGCAGGGGTGTGCAACACACCCAGGCTGCGCATGGGCAGCTGGCCCAAGCAGCCTGGCACAGGCCAAGGCCAAGCAGAAGCCCAAGGGGGCACTCAACAACAGCATCAAGCAGCCAAGCCCATGGCATAGACGTTGGGCACACGCGGCATAGGACCAAGGCAAGGGTACTGGGCACGTGTGGCTCAGGCCCATGCCTCAGGCCCAAGCACGTGAGGCAGCCAGGCAAGCACACATGGGCGTGCAACAGCTGCATGTGCACGCACCAGGTACTCAGGACAAGGCCTCGAGACAAGTGGGCATGCAACACGCCAAGGCAGCCAAACAAGCCCCGAGACAGGTGAGCACACAAGCAGCAGAAGGCCCAGACAAGGCCCGCATCAGGCGTGCACGACTGGGCACTAGGTGCATGAGTGCGCGTGGCCTAACGGGGTAGATGTGTGTGGGCGAGCCCACGTGTAGCGACGTGGGCCACGAGGTGCTTGGGCGTGGCAGCACGGCAGATGTGCACAAGCGACGTGGCAAGTTGGCATGCGCACAGGCAGCATGACATGCGGGACAAGGCACATGGGTGGCACATACATGTGAGCGCATGGTGCCTGGGCGAGCACAACGCGTGCAGGACGTGGACATGGGCTAGGTGGCCTGCTGTGGCTCGACGGTTGACTCAATCATGAGTGCATGACCTAATGGTAGCATTGTGTGGCTGAGCACATGGCCTGGACGTGGGGTGCAGGTGCCCTAATGGTGGTGCACATGGCTTAGTCATGATACAGATGGCTTGATGGTAGAGTGTATGGCAGGGTTGTTGGGCAGGTGGCTTGCATGACTTGATGGTGGCGTGCATGGCCTAATCATGACACAGCAGTGTGGGGCACATGGCTTAGACAAGGCATGGAAGTGGGCCTCAAGTGTGGGGCGAGTGACTTGCAGTTGGCACAGCAAAGTGGCCCATGTGACATTCTGAGCTTGGCTCGGGCAACACATAAGCTAGGCTTGGGACCAACCAACAAGGCAGTTGGCATTCTCCAAGGCAGCCAAGTGAGACATGGAACAAGTGGGCAGGCTCAGAAGACACCATGTGCACAGGTAGTGGGGTAGTAAGCATGGCTCGAATGTCATGTCTGCCAGGTGTTCGAAGAAATGCTTGAACTAGTTTCGAAGCAGTTT
Source organism: Platanus orientalis (assembly GCA_025762735.1). Lineage (NCBI taxonomy): Eukaryota > Viridiplantae > Streptophyta > Magnoliopsida > Proteales > Platanaceae > Platanus > Platanus orientalis. Next base: position 15,887 of record JAOXJP010276173.1, read on the forward strand.
TTTGGTACATATGAGGGGGCCTACGAGCCTACCTTAGAGGATGTATTACTAGCCTATTTAAAGGTCTGCCACGCTATCATTGGGGCAGACATTAGGTGTGAGAACAAGTCCCTTAATTGTAAAGCAATAAAATGGGTAATGGCCCTTTAAGCTAAGTGTCTTGTGTGTGAGCAGTGTGTGTGGATTGTGCAGGCAATGTGGGTTCTCTACTTAGTCCATGGGCTATTCCAAGGTCTTTGACTAACACGTCTGAGGGTGCTTGAAGTAGGCTTTGGGGGTTAGACCCGGACTTGCGGTCTTTTTTCTTGGGTAAGGCTGTGAGCTATGCCAAGGCTGACTTAGTGCTGACACATGGTACTGCAAAGTTGAAAGCAAAATTTTTTTAAGTGTTGTAAGGGCGTGACATCTACCATGGTAAGGTGCTCACAGTGTACACGCTTGTTGCGAGAGGCGTCCTATGCCGAATAGATGTATCATGTGCTGTACGTACTTGGAGTTGGTAATTTATCTATTTTTGCACTGCCTGGTTACAGGATAAATCTGGTCTTTTTTTCCATCGGAGCTTTAGAGTGGCATTGGTTCTGTCGGATTCCTTGGAAGCTCTATTCTTGTCTTGAAATCACCCGATGATGGCTCTATCCCAGTGGGGCTCTTCAGTTGAAGGTGCCTTCTTTCATTCGGAGGTGTCTGCCTGTGATTATATGCTGGTCGATCTGGAAGGAACGCAGGATAGTTGTCGATTTTGTGAAGCTGCAGAACCGGACCATCTCCTTACTTACGGGTTGGATTACTCATTTGTCCATGTTCAGAGAGGTTAAAGCTTTCAAATGGTTTCTTGAGTAGCATTAAGATTGTTCTTAATTAGCTTTTGCTTCTTTTTTCTTTTTTTTTGGTTTCTGTTGCTTTCTGCTGTGTTTGGGTGGCATTCTTCATGCTGCTTTGTTTTTGTTTTCATTTTTTGCTTTAATAAAATTTCCTTATCGACCAAAAAAGAAAGAAGCAAGACATACATTTTCTGTAGCCTACCAACAGCTGACAGTCCAGTTGATGCCAAGGCCTTCTTTAGCTCAAGTTACAAAAACACGACTGAGCCTTGAGAATTTAACTAATTAAGTTGAATTAAGAGAAACAAGTGGATGCAGGGGGTTCCTACCCCAAGTGGAAAATCTGTGTTATAAAAATAACAAAAAAATGTACCTACAGGATATACATCATACAGACAAGACAAATACAAGGATTATGTAGGCCATAAACTGTTCACACGGCCTCTGAAAATTTGAATTCAGAATGTTGTATCTCAGCTATCTCTTGTGGATGTAATTCTAAAGAATTTGGTGTTATTCGCCCACCTGAAAAGGAATAATTATAGACAGAAGTCACTAGCAACTCAAGAACATGATTTCTTTCTTTCTTTTTTTTTTGGCCGGGGGAGGGAGGGGGGGGTAGATGAGATAATTAAAATTCTAAAAGACGGAAAGTAGTCCATACATGAACCAATCATTACCACAAATTTTACGGAATGGGCAACGTCGTCAGTTGATTTAAAAAAATATACAAACAGGACAAGGGGATCTAAGCTGGTGGCAGGGGGCGTCGGCAAGTTGGACATTCCATCTTTATATCCATCCACCTTTGTAAACAGCCAGAATGGAAGAAATGGTCACATGGTGTCACCTGTAAGATCATATGCCAATCTGATTTGAGTCCATGGCTCCAAAGAAAAATCACTTCATATAAGAAGTTACATATGACAAGAAAATGATATAAAATTATCACAGAGATCTCAATAATTACCATGCAATCATTTGGTCTCTGTGTGAGATCAATGCCAGTCATACAAATGACGCAGTCGGTAGCATGACTTGTATCTTGGTCAAATCTTCTATAATAGCTATACTTCTCAGGTAGAATCTGTCAGCCATCATATCAAAGTGAGTTTTCCTTAATAGTAGACATGGTGAGTTTTATGTACAAGCAGTGTGGTGGAGACGTAGTAATGGTGCACAGTTACCTGAACTAAATATACCATATACCAGTCATGAAACTGTAATTATGTGGAGTGAAACAGCTCACATTGAAGGTGTTAAAAGGACAAGACCATAATCGTAAATAAGCTAGGTATAAGGTGGAAAGTGGGTTTGGAAAGCATATTCGATTCTGCTTCCTTGGTTTATAAAAACAGGAAATGAATGGGAAGCAATCAGGAAAGCGATTCAGGAAAGCAATTGGTAGTACTTAGGGAAGTGATTGGAAGCAATTGGGAGCCTATCAGAGAAGCTACTGGGAAGCGATAAGGAAACAAGCTTCCAATAGATGTATCTGGGTCAAACCTTCTATAATAGCTATACTTCTCAGGTAGAATCTGCCAGCCATCATATCAAAGTGAGTTTTCCTTAATAACAGACATAGTGAGTTTTATGTACAATCAGTGTGGTGGAGACATAGCAATGGTTTACAGACCCCAGTTGTAATGGTGCACAGTTACTTGACAACTAAATTTACCGTATACTAGTCAAAAACTGTAACTATGTGGAGTGAAACAGCACACATTGAAGGTGTTAAAAGGACAAGACCATAATTGTAAAGAAGCTAGGTCTAAGGTGGGAAGTGGGTTTGGAAAGCATAATCGATCATGCTTCCTCAGTTTATAAAAACAGGAAATGATTGGGAAGCAATCAGGAAAGTGATTCGGGAAAACAATTGGTAGTACTTTGGGAAGCGATTGGAAGCCATTGGGAACTTATCAGAAAAGCATGATGAGGAAACAAGCTTCCAATAGATGAATCATTTTAGGAAATTGAGAAATTGTAGTGAACCTCTATAGCTAGTTTTGGGTTTTGGCAAGTTTCCATCCAAAATGACACTTCTACATTGAGTTGGTTTCCTTCTCCAACTAGGAGAGTGGAGATGTGTGGGTGCTTTTTCTATGGGTCCAACTAGATTAAAATCTCTATTTAATATGAGATTAGCTTGTACAGGAATTTAGTTTTTCTCATCGGTTTTCTCAGGGTTCCTCTTAGGATTGTGAGAGAAGGTAAGAAAACAAGGTGTTTTCCGGGTTTTGTGAAAAGGTGAGAAAAGGATTTTTCACATGGTTGAAAAAAGTGAGGGAAAAGGGTGTAACATGGTTAAAGACTTGGGTTCTAGGGTGAGGGCTTGAGCAAGAGAGTTTTGTAATTTTTTTACTGTTTTCATATACTGTGGACTTAGGCATTTTGGCCAAACCACGTAAAATCCTCATCTTGTAAGTGATTGTTGATTTCTTTTCTACTTTCATATTCTTTATTGCATAGATCGTGAATAGTTTAGGCCCATATCTCATCATGTGAAAGATCAGGGCTATTTCTGCTATGCCAATAATTGGCATTAGAGATTTTGATTAGTGTTTAGGAAGAAGGAACTGGTGAGCATAGTTCAAAATCTCGCGGGATATGGGCCCTATTGCCGAGACGTACCGGTACCGCAGGTGTACGACACGATACCCCCATATACAACGAAATCTCGTGATTTAGACAGGTTATCGCGAGAGCATCGCGTATCGCACATGCATCTCGCGATAATATGTCCAAAATGATCATTTTTTTCTTAAAATAGCCTGAGACACGCGATATGGGGGAGTATCGCGTGCCGCATCTCGCAGACAACCACCCCCGTATCGTAGTCACCAAAAACCTAAAAAATCTTCTTTTTTTTTGCAATTTCTTGCTTTATTTAGCTTCTAGAGACTAAATCTAAGACTCCATTTGAGTTTATTTCATTTGAAAATGGAGATTTGAGCCAGATCAAAGGATCAAACCCGAAACCCCAAATTTCAACAAAAACTTCGGTAATCTCTCTATTTCTTCTCTATTGCTTGTAAAGTTTTTATATGTTATACATTTCTGATAGATCTACACATTCATGGAAAAAAAATTGGAAAAAAATATAT
>JAOXJP010276184.1:0-19813 GCA_025762735.1 Platanus orientalis
CCCCTATACTCCCCATATGAGATCAAAGCCTCTAAATATCCCTAATCAAAATCCTTACTTTGCCTCCTACACCCCCACTTGAGCCTAAATCCCTACTCCAACTAAACCCACCAATGGGAGGGGAGCCTTGCTCCCCACTTCATGTAATCTTGACCCTCTACCTCCTTCACCACCCAGACAAAATCTCCACCCTTCATGCACTCAATTGAGGCCTATAAATAGCCCCAAATTCCTGCACATAAGGCCTCAAACAATTTTATACTAAGAAAAGAAAAGAAAAGAAAAGAAAGAAGGGAAAAGAGAAAAGAAAGAGAGCAAGAAGGAAAGAGAAGGAAAGTGAAGGAAAGCTTTCATCTAAGGTTAGTCCCCCTTATTTTTGTTTTCTTTAGAACCTCATGCTATAAACAACCCATCCTTGGACCCATTAGAGTAGTGCCATGGTGGGACATAGGGGAGACAAGTTTGTCTCCCCCTTTTTGGCTTCATTTTTAAGTAGTTAGAGGTAGGAAGACCATAACTTTCTCAATCCGAGGAGTCTGGAGCTCAAATTTTAATTGAGAGTCACTAACATAGTGCCTTACATACCCACCAAATTTGAATCCCAGATGATTTCATTAAACCCCCGAGATGGGTCCCACTTGCTCACTATACAAGGGTGTTCCTCCCTATCCAGATTGAGAAGTGGAAAATGCCTGAATTTTAACTTTGTCCATAAAAATGATTTTTGATTGATTTTTGTTCTGTCTATTAGCTAACTAATTTACATGTATAGACTAATTTTCAGATTAATTAATGATAGTTTCCATAGTTTACCAGATTTTTGTTTGAATAAAGTTTCTATTATTCCTATCCTGTTTTAAGTTTTGTCATCATGCTTGTTTGCTAAATATCTCTTTGTATAGTTGTTAGTTTACTCTCGTTTTATAAATTAGTTTATTTATGTTGTCTAGATGTTCCTTGACAAATTTGGGCTCAATCCCATGGGTGTAGCCCCCAAAATGGGTCCCACAAGCCCTGCTCCTCGATGCGGATCTGTGCAAAATTGCACAAAACCCACCACCTTTGGAAATTTCAAAGAGGGGTTTATCCTTGACTAATGGGTATGAAATTTTCTAGAGGCATTCCTGAAGTCTTAAACCAGTTCTCTACAAAATTTTAGACCCATTAGACCTTGGGAAGTACCCCAAAAATCCAAAAATTCAGGCTACTGGACTACTACCCAAAATTAGTATGCTTGAAAAACCTGTATGCTTGAATTTTAATTTTATTGAAGATTAGGTATACAGCCATTTTTTTTCAGGCATACAAACTATACCTCACCTTAGATAATTATAGCTTGTTGGAAAGATATCTCTCTTAGCTTTCTAAAGAGACCAACCACACTCAATTTTGAGTTTTGAGAAGAGAGATATTTCTGTTTGAGTATGGACTGTCTAGCATATGGCTGAACTTTAATCTTGTTAAAGTTTAGGCATACACACACAATAGTTCAGGAGTACAACCAATTTCAAGCACACAAAAAGTATGTCACCCATGCTCATTATACATTGTTGGAAAGATCTCTCTCTCAACTTTCTAAAGAGACTAACCATGTGCAATTCCAAGTTTTATGGAAAAAGATATGTCCGTTTGAGTGTGGACTGTCCAGCATAAACCTAAACTTTAATCCTGTTAAAGTTTATGTGTATAGCCTATTTCAAGTGTATAAATAGTAGATCACCCATTCTTAGTATACCGTTTTGAAAATATCTCTCTCTAAACTTTCTAAAGAGACCAACCACACTTGATTCTAAGTTCTATGGAGGGAGATATGTCCGTTTAAGTGAAAGTTGTCTAGTGTACACCTAAATTTTAATACTGTTAAAGGTTAGGCATATATGAAGTTAAGGCATACAGCTTGAGATCAGCTGTACTAACTTGGCCCTATTTTTATTTTCTTGTGTGCCCCATGGAATATAAAGACCCACAGACCCTTGGAAACCCTCAAGGAAAGACTTCCAAACTCTTGGTTCTTCTAAAACAACCAAGTGGGATCCATCTGGGATTATACACCTGAACTCACATCATTGTGAAATGTTAAGTGTACCTAAAGATTGGCATACTTAAAGATTTGGTGTACATATGAAGATCAAGCGTATTGATTGAAAAATTCTAATTTTACCCTTTCTAATAAATCAGAAGGTGGGGATGAAGCCCACACCTCCAGAAACACAAAAAACCCCTGTTCTAACCTCTAGAACCCATATCTAGCCTTTATACATAGACTAGGCTTAGTATTAAGTATTTAAGTGTCAAACACCTGAGCTTTACCTGAAAAACAATGCTAGTATTGTGGCTGCTACGTCAGTATGGTCCAGCTGAGTAAACCAACCCAATCAATACCTTTAAACCCTGGCCGACCTTTTATAATCCCCACCTTATCCTAGGCCAACGTAGGTTGGCCTAGGGCATTGGTCATGTCGTATTAGGTCCCTAAGACACTCACATTGGTATAACATAGTCTTAATGTATTTCAGCAACGAGGAGTACTCTGTAAGTATATAAATACACTAAAATGAACAACACCCAATTACTCTCATAGTTAGATGTACTTGACTATTGATATTTGCAGACACAATAAATCCCTAGAACTATATGCAGTTTGATCCCGACAAAACCCTAGGAACATCAAAACAGAAAAGATCAGGTATGTAGGTAGCTTGAGACTATGTCTGAGGTACAATTGTAGTGATCACACATAGGGGTGTTCTAGACGACAAAAATAAAAAAACCACATATATTCACCTTTCGCTCACTGGCACTTAGAAGTTGCTAGGTTAGAGGAGTCACCCTAAAAAGTTGGGTAATTAGGGTGCCTAACACCTTCTCCAATTGCTAGCAAATAGATTACATCTCTAAAAATACCAAACCAGTTCGAGAGTCAATCCCTAAACCTATGGGTCTAAACAGGGCCACAAGGCCCGTAATCCTTCTTTTTCCCTAGAAAGAAGCAGATGTTCAACCCTATCTGTAAAAGCTTGAGTTGATGGTTACTCCAAACCAAAGCCCTAGGCTAACCCACATTGGCCAGGCACAGCCCCTCAAAGTGGGCGAGTAGACCAACCGGTCTTTCAACGATGCCCATAGTTATGCTTATTCTTAAATATCCATTAAGTTCCAATGATATTTTTATCAAAGTTTCTCTTAGTTAGGAATCATACATCATTCTTTTTGAATTAGTTAAGCTCCTCTTATATGGCATTGATCTAATTTGGACCATCTAGAGCCTCTTTTAGCTTCTTAGGCTCTATAGTGGAGGTGAAACATAGATGGCATAAGATTTTTTCTATTTACCTTCTTGTTTTCACTCCATACTTTGGATCACTAAGGATATCATTAGGTGATAATCCTTTTATGATCCTTTTCTCTTTAGGACGAGTTTGGACATCTTCATCCTCAGAGCTTGGTTGCGATGAGACTTCTTCTTAATCCTTTTGGGATCCCTCGATCTCAATGCGAGGTGAAGACTCTAGCTCATTGAGATCCCTCGATCTCAATGCGAGGTGAAGATTGTAGCTCATTATTAGAGAATATAACAGAAATTTTTTCTTGTGTTGTTCTACTCTCATGATCATCAATGGCTATATTGATGGACACTTTAATTGTGACAGCTGTCTTGTTGGACCCTATGTAAGCTCTACTATTTGTGAAGTACCCTAGGAAGATAGCTTCATCACTCTTCTTATCAAACTTCCTTAGTTGTTCCCTATCCTTAAGGACGTAGCATAAACTACCAAGTACTCTAAAGTACTTGATAGTAGGCTTCTTGCCATTCTAAATCACATAGGCTAGTTTTTGTTAGTTCTAGGTTTATGAAAGACACGGTTTAAGACATAGCATGCGGTGTTAACCACTTTAGCCTAGAATCTCTTGGAAAGATCTTTGTTTGTGAGCATGAAACTTGCCATGTCTAGCAAAGTTCTATTCTTCCTTTCAGAAACTTCATTATGTTGAGGAGTCTTTGGTACTGAAAACTCATGCCTTATACCCATCTCAACACACCAATATAAGAACTTGTAGTTCTTGAATTCCCTTCCATGGTTGCTTCTAATGTATTTGATGGAGAGGTGTTTTTCAACTTGAATTCTTTTACAAATGTTCAAGAATTCATCAAAAGTCTCAGATTTCTCTCTTATGAATGCTATCCGTGTGAATTGAGAGAAATCATCCACCACTACCATGAAATATATTTTCCCTCCTAAACTCTCCATTCTAGTTGGACTGGCAAAGTCCATATGGAGAAGTTCTGAAGGTCTAGATGTCTCTATTTGATTTGTCTTTTTATAGGAGACTCTAGTTTGTTTGCCCATTTGACAACCTTTGCACATAGGATATCAACTTGGGTCAATCTAGGAAAGTCTTTGATTATTTCTTTTTTGCTTAGACTAGAGAGGTCTCTAAAGTTGATGTGACCTAACCTTTGATGCCAATGATTAGTCTCATCCTTTTGAGACATAAGATAAGCATCCATCCCATGCTTATTACGTTCTATGACATAGAAATTGTTGCTAGTCCTTAACCCTTTAATTAGGATTTCATCACCCTCATTGTTTTTAATCTCACACCCGTCCTTCACAAAAGTACACCCCATAGCCTTTATCACAGATTTGGCCTATACTAATCAAGTTATGCTTTAGGCCTTGCACATAGAGGACATCGGTGAGTGTGGGAATACTAGGTACCTCTATACTTCCCTTTCCAATGATCTTGGCAATGTTTTCATCACCAAATGTGATACTCCCACCTTGAGCATCCTCAAGATTGAAAAACAATGACATATCATCAGTCATGTGTCTTAAGCTCCCACTATCAAGGTACCACCTTGATGTACTCCTGGATCTGAAATCCATTTGGATGACTAAGCACTTAAGCTCATCCTTCCTAACCCAAATTTTCTTAAGATTTGCCTTCCTTAATTTTTCTTTTTAGGCTAGATCCTTCTTCTTGAGAAGGTTCTTATTTTCTTTATTTTGAAAATAGTTCCTTTATTAACATTCTTCTCATTATGTATTTTCTTTACAAGTTGGTATTTTTGGGATTTGATGTCATTCATCATCTTCCTATAATCACATTTCATGAGCCCTTTAAGACCACAATAATAGCATGAAAATCTTGATCTTCTATGGGCATATGATTATGATTAGTTTTTCATAAGCTTTTAAGCATAAGAAGATGATCGAGTTCTTCTCGGTTTAAGAGGTTGAAATTGGTTCCTCCTAGAAGATAGAGTATGAGAGGATTGAGGGGTTCTTCTTGCTTTTCCTTTGGGATTTCTAGAAGTGGAGGCATTTTCTTGAAATCCTCCAGAGGAAGAAGCCTTGTTGGTTTGAAAGCTATTACATGTCACTTTGGTATAGGAATCAGATTGAGGTCTAGGTTTCTCAATCACCTCACCTTGCTTCAAGGGTGCCTTGCCCTTGAATGCACATTCCTTCCTCTTAACCCCATGGGACCTTTGTGATGGTCTTTGAGAAGATACTTTCTCCTTGCCCTTGTGGGAGGCTTGTGCAATAGCCTTTTCCTTGGCTTTCACAAAGACATTCTTAGTCTTTTGTGAGGAAAAAGTGTAATTGACATAGGAATTGAATCCAAGTCCTCTCTTGTCCCCATGGTGAATATTTTCTCAAATTTGTCATTTCCTTGCATAAGCATGGAGAATGACTTCCTCTTGTCCTCCTTAAGCTCCTTAATTTGCTTGAGGTACTCTTAGGACTTTCTAGTGATTTCAGCACAAGTGATGTTTAATGATTTATGTCTCTCTTTAAGTGTATTTACTTGACTTTCAAGTTCAAGTATGAGAGAGCAATCATTACTTGACTCTTCCTCACTACTCTCTAGAACAAAGTTTTTCCTCAAGTTCTAGGATTTGTTTAGATAGTTTTTCATTATCCCCAAGAAGTTTTTCCTTTTCAATTTTTCTATTGTCTTTTTCGATAACTTGAAAAGTTTTAACTTCACTAAGATTGTTTTCAAGAAGTGTTATCTTTTTGACTCATTTCTTCTTTATCTTTGTGAAGTGAGGAGTTTTCATTGAAAAGCTCTATGATCTTGGCATTTTCCATGGAAGAATCATGTTGGAGATAGGAGATTATGTCCTCCAAGGTGTTGATCTTTTGGATCATTTCTTTGCATTCTTTCCTAAGTTGTTTATTTATTTTTTCTCCATCTCAACACTTTGAAGGTAAAGGCTATTTAATGTGCTTTGAATGTCCTCATTTCCTTCTCCTTCACCATCACTACTTAAGTCATCTTGACCACTAAATGAACTTAAGGGAGATCCATAGGTCTTAAATGCCTTGATCTCTTGTGAGGTGTCCTCCTATTACTTTGGATTTCTTGTTCCAATTCATTAGAATCATCATCCCAAGTAGCAGCCATGGCTTTACTATTTGGCTTATAGTTTTTGTTTTTTCTATTGCAACAATCCTCGGCAATATGACCTCTCCCTTTACATTCGTGGCACTTTGAAAGTATCATTTTTCTTCCTATAGATAGGATATGTTTTCCTAACATATTTGTTCTTCAAGAAATTTCTAGCATTTTTCTTGAAGAACTTCTTAAACTTATTAGCCACTAAGGTTAATTATTTATCGATTTCCTCATTGGATCCCGAAGGTTCATCCACCTTAAAAGGCAATGCCTTTTTTCTTGGTGTGTTCCTTGATGGAGGCTTCATAGGTTCGAAGGGAGCCAATTAGTTCTTATAACTTAATTATTCCTACATCTTTGCTCACTTCAATAGCTGTTACTTTAGATCTAAACCTTTTGGGAAGAGACCTAAGTACTTTTCTTAGGACCTTGGTCTCCAAAATTTCCTCTCCGAAACTCCTCATAGAATTTATAAGGTTAGAGAGCTTGGCATGAAATTTGGAGACTTACTCATCCTCCTTTATCCTCAGTTCTCAAACTGTGAAGTGTACATTTGAAGTTTTGACATCTTCATGGCACTAGTTCCTTCATGAGTGACTGAAAGAAGGTCCCAAGCCTCCTTTGTTGTTTTCAGATGGGATATCCGCCTAAACTCGTTGGGAGCAAGTCAACTGGCAATGGAATTCAATGCCCTAGAGTTGAACTTGAGTGCATCTCCCTCAGCCATAATCCACTCACTACGGGGTTTGTTGGGAACCTTGTATCCATCGATAACCGACCCCCAAAACCCTATGGTCATAGGCATTTAGGAAGATCTGCATGTGAGACTTCCAATAGTTATAATCACTTCCATTAAAGAATAGAGGTATGTTGACCGACGTACTAGACTCTTCCTTAGCCATCTAAGGATTCTCTAGTTGATTAGGGTTTTCCCTTCTTTTTTTCATTCTTTTAAGGATTCAAGGTTAGGATCTAATTGAGCTTGTTAAGCCTTATAAGAGCAACCAAAGCTCTAATACTAATTGAAATTATAAGTGCATAATTCTAGAGGGGGTGAATAGGATTTAATTAAATTTTTAATTTTTTTATCCCTTTTCCATTTTAATTAAGTTGATTAGTGTTGTTCAATTTTATTTCAACTTAATTAATGCGTTTGGTGTTTAAGTGATAAAGATTGTAAGTATGTAAATGTAAGTGACAATCACACAAAAATCACACACCAAAACACAAGAATTTATAGTGGTTCAGCCAAACTAGGGTTTATGACAACTTTCAACTACTCAATTTATTAATTAATCACAATGATTACGAAGGGATGAGCAAACCTAATTTAATGTGCTTTGTTTCTCTGACAAGGATGGCCTTGGTTGTCTCCGAGCCAAGGTCTTACACAGTATACTTTGTGTCTCCGACAAGCAGGGCCTTAGTTGTCTCCGAGCCAAGGTCTTACACAATGTGCTTGGTGTCTCTACCAAACACAACATTGGTTGTCTCTGAGCCAAGGACTTTCAAGTGAAGGGTTTAAATACCAAGATGGTTCTTAATAACTGGATACAATATTCTTGGTCAAATCAATGGAAGCGATGTCCCAATATATAGCGTGGCTCTCAGTAGCCAAATGTCAAAGCATAATCACCAAGGGAAACTAAGTCCCGATGTAGAGAGTGGCTCTCAATAGCCAAATATGCCAATAGGTTAGTTTTTACTTTTGCAAAAGAGAATGTGTGAGTGCCTCTAGGAAAGGAAAGTAAACAAGAAGTCACACAACAAGAATCCTTTACATATGTAAATATATGTGAAGGTCAAATGGGGTAATATCTCATGGAGATGGAATCTTTAAGGATTCACAAGTAGTAGTGATCTAAATATGCAATAGAACAACAAAATAAACTACTATACAATCAAATTCCAAATTGTGAAGAAAAAGCTTTACCTCAACCCTAAGATTGGGAGTTTGTATTTTAGAAAGTGAAGATGCACCATCTTCAACCTTCCTCCTCTCTTCTCTTACAAATGAGAACTCCTTTGTGGCCTCAAGAGAGAGAAATGTCTCTCTTTTTCTTCATAGTAAGCTTGGTAAAAGTATACATAGAGTAGAGCTTGTAGAGCTCTCTTCCTTGCCCAAAATCCCTCTTGTAGATGCCCCTTAGGTCTAGAAGAGAAAATTTTCTCTTTTATAAGGGTCGTGTCTCACCACAACCCCTAGATGAGAATCATCCAAAATGGGCTACAAATCTGGAATGTAGAATTCAGTTTTGAATTGTTTCACCCAGGTTGGAGTGCTCCACTTATGTTGGAGCACTCCAACATTTTTTGAGTGCTCCATTGGGAGCATTTTCTCTAAGACGAAGTGTTCAAAGAATAAATGAAGTGCTCTATTTTAGGTTTAGAGTGCTCAAAATTGGATAAACTTTTGCCAGTTTAGTTTAGAGTGCTCCAAACTATTTGGAGCCCTCCAACTCCTTTGGAGTAGTCCAAATTTCCTAGACCACTCCACTTTCCTAGGATATTTGTAGAGAAGCCCTAAGGCCATTTCCAACCCTACATAGGTGGTGCTGGGGACCTTAAGGGTCTCTTTAATTGTTTCTTACCCTCACTTACCTTTGCAGATGCAGAACGAAGCAAAAGATGCGAACATAGTACTTTAGTCCTCGCATGATCTCAACTTGCTTCCTTAGAGTCTTCTTGGTCTTCAAGAGTGTGATCTTCACATATTGTGGACACAAGAACCTCCTGGACTCTAGCTACAACAATTCATAGCGTAGTCTATCAACCATGTATTTCCTTCTCATGGAATTTATAATATATACATTTACAAACATAAAATGTTAACTACAGATAAAGGTCAATGAAGTAGGATAGAATTCAATTAAATTAAGTTTATTTATACCAAAATTCAATAACAACAATACTCCATAATTTTTACTAGTGAAAATTAAAATGGAGAGTCATATATAGAGAAAATTACCCATTGCAGCAATTTCTACTCATGGGAGCCAGATCAAGGTTGTGAATATATCACAGGTTGTTACAAATAAGGATAAACTCTCAAATACCAAGAAAAGAGGGTAACCTCTAGCAAGAATCCTAGAAGGACTCTGCCATCTTAAAGCCTTTTCCTATTTAAAGAAAACATCCATACGTTCAAAAGGGTTTTGATATGGGTATAATAAATCCTGAAGTCAAGAACAACAATTTTCAAGTGTATTGCTTGTTCTCTAAAGCTCAAAGCTCTCTACGACCACCTTTGAAACTCGCAGTAGAGTACTAAGAAGTATAAGAAGAAATGATAGCCTTAGCAATGTGACATATATATATATATATATAATATCATAATGAAGATGACTTTATTTCCTCTTATTTTAATTTATTCATTATATATGTTACAATATTATATCAATGGTATACATATTTTTATTCAAATTTGTTTCTTAATATATTGCATGTCCATTAAGCCTTAATTAGAGGTTTTCTCCTTCCCATATACAAAAGAGAAATGTTGTTAATAGATTCAAAAATCTAAATCTAGAGAAATAGGTCCCCCACATAATATAATAAACTATTCAATATACTAAATGGGTAACTTCTAAAACAAACCCTATCATGGAGCATCTTTTAATATCATTCTTTATGCTTGTCAGCACCCAAATTTTGACTCAGGCTAATTAGTGGAGTCAGATGGGTTCATTACATCAGGAGACAAAGTCAGATCCTAGACTCCCCTAAACCCCAGATACTTAGGCATTTTCAAAGGATACTTTGGTTGCAAATGCAATGTCAATGTCCAAACTCCACCCAAAGATCGATCAGACTAAACCCTAATTTCTCCAGAAAACACCCTAGGACTACAAGGGTCCAAGATTCAAACTATCATCTCTATTTCACTTTAAATTTGCCAACCTTCATAAGCCTTCCCACACTGAAGCACCAAAAGGTTGGCAAATTACCATTTTACCCCCATGCCTCTAAAAATCCCAAATTCAGTATATGAGACTCATTTTCTCCAGGACTCCTTAACCTTCATAAATCCTTTATAGTAAAGCCCTCTTGAATTTTCCAACCTTTATAAGCCTTCCCACATTGGAGCATCAAAAAATCCACTTAAGGCTTACTTGAGCTCATTTTTTCCAGAACTCCTCAAAAGTCCTTCCATAACGAAGCCATCTTGAATTTACCGACTTTTACAAGTCTTCCTACATTGAAATACCAAAGGGCTAGCAAATTACCATTTTACTCTTGCACCTCTCAAAAACTCAACTTCAGGCTATTTGACCCATTTTCTCTAGGATTCTCTGACCTTCATATGTCTTCCCACATTGAAACACAAAACTCTAGAGAAATTATCATTTTACCCTCGTACCCTCAAAATACATTATTTCTCTCCAAAATTAGACCCTCAATAAATCCCTAAAGGCCCGTCACAGATCAGAAATTTAGCTAATTAGTAGCCCCATGCAATCAAGTCTAAGATCTCCCCAAGAAAAACCACAAGGGGTCCAATGCCTCCCAATCATCCTATGCTCCCCCAAATTATAGCCAAATCACTTCTATCAGCCAAGAACACTCGGTGAACCTCTGAGAACTCTCTAGAAGTCCAAATCCCTCAAGGTCAAACTCATTTTTTTAGGTTTTTTGAGATCTTCGATAAATGCCCTAATAGAGAAATCCTTCCACAGGCCCAGCATAGCTCAATGACCTAACCTTTCATAAGTCCAGGGTATATTTTTTGATCAAGTGACCTTCTTTCGAAAATCTCCAAAAAATTCATCAGGAATCAGATTATCTACCTGTTAGGCCCTATGGGCTCGTAATTCTAAGACCCAAACAACCATGGTGACCATTATACCCCATTCAAATCTTGGAAAAACCAGTCTCAAGTCTATGGAAGATTTGGTCTGGGATACTTCAGGGTTTCAGACATAACTTTCAGCTCGGGTATCAGATTCATGAATAGTCAGAGCCTATGACTCACAAATCTTAAGAACTATCTTTTGTATGAGGATTTCAAGTTTCAATTTTACCCTTTTACCCTTCTCTCACAGTACAGGCCAATTAGGGGTCATTCGGAGTCAATTTTGACCTACTTACCCTACTCCAAATCCTATTCTGACAGTTGCGTTGCGACCAGAATATCTAGGAGATGTGGAAAACTCATAAACCTTATAACATTTAGAGTTATAAAACCCAAAAATTAAATCCAAACAGTAAGGGGGAAATTCCAAAAAAAGCAATCATTGCTCTTTTCAAAAATTTCAATTTTGCCCAAAATGCCCCTAAAATCATTTTTAAACCCTACACCCCTCATTTAGAATATTCTAAATGTAGGGTGGAGACCTATGGACCACTACCCTCACCCCTTGCACTTCTCCTCAACACCACATACTCCCATGGGCCCCACCACCCCTTTCACCTCCTCACCACCACCACACATCTAGCATGGGGCCCACCACCTTATCCACCACCTCATACCTCCCCTATCACTTCCCCCACCTCCTCATAAGAGCCACACACCTACCCTCCTCCACCTCACTCCCTTCTAGAACCCTACCACCTCACCCCCTTTCCCTCCACTTATTCCCTCCTCCCACATCACCACCACCTCACCCCTTCCATCCCACCTATAAATACCCCCCCATTTCATCGAAAGGGGAGGAGGAGAAAACTCTGAACAAAAAAAACTCAAGAAAGAAAGAGAGAAAAGAAAAGAGAGAAAGAGAAATAAAGAGAAAGAGAAACAAAGGGAAGAAAAGCTTCTAAACAGGTTGTTCCTCCCCCTGTTTATTCCTTTCATGTCTCCTTAGACCCTTTTTACTTTAATCAATCCACCCATGAACCCCTTAAACCAGTCTCATGGTGGGACATAGGAGAGACCATAAGTCTCTCTATACTAGGAATTTAGAGCTTAAATTGGAAATGGGAGTCACTGACATAGTGATTTATCAGTCCACTAAATCGGAGCCTAAAATGACACCATTTGACCCCCAAAGTTGAGCCCACTTGCTCCCTATGCAAACATGTTCTGCATATCACCATTTGAGCAGTGGTTAATTCCGGAATTTTAAATCTTTACCTATGTATGATCTATATGAAATTCTTTTTGTATTTGTTAGATATCTAATTTAGACATCTTCAATAATTTTTAGACTTCATTTTATTACATTTTAGGTATTTTACTATAATTTCTATTTGGTTATTTTTCTACTACCTTTATTATGTTTTTAGTCTAGTTATATTACTTGTTTGCTAAATAACTTACTGTGTATATATTTTTTTGCACTTAAATTTGTACAGTAACTTCATAACTCCTAGAATGGGCTCCACAATTTTCAATTTTTGTCAAATTCTATGCTAAGTTGCACATAACCCATACTTTGAAAATTTTCAAATGGGATCCACCCTAGGCTAGAACTTTACAAAGAGCCTCCTGGGATGATAACCCAACTCTTTAAAAATTTCTAGGTGCAACAGACCTCTTTTGGTGGCCCAAAATCCCAAGAAACAAGCTGTTGGTTTCTGACTCAGAACCAGTACACCTGAACTTCACCCCTGTGAAAAATCAGGCATACCAACCTGGAATAGGCCACTCTAATATTCCCACATGTCCAATGACAAAGAAGGGTTGATGTCCCTAAAAAAATCCCATAGAAAAGATGTCAAACCTTTGGTTTTACTAAAACATTAGAGTGGGGCCCATTTAGGTCATTATGCCTGAACTTTCACTTTTGTGAAAGATCGGGCATACATAATGTTTAGGCGTACAGCCTGAGATCAGGCATACCATCTTGAATATTTTTACTTTTTTGTCCCCAAATACCTAAAAGTCTGTAAAAGCCTACAAAACCTCATAAATGCCTCAAGAATTGATTCAAGAACTTAGTTTTGTTAAAGTTCCAGAAGGGGGTCCCTTCAGGCTAGTATGCCTGAACTTTCACTCATGTGAAAGATTAAGTGTACTAACCTGAAAACCCTATCTCTTTATCCCTGTGTGCCTTACGGTAGGAAAAGACCCATAAACCATAGGAAATCCGTGTTCCAACCTCCAAAACCCTTGCTTAACCTTTGTACATATACTAGGCCCAACATTAAACATCTAAGTGTCCGACACCTAAGTTTTACTTAGGAGACAATGCTAGTGTCATGGCTGCTACGTCAGTGCGATCCAGTTGTGTGACCCAACCCAACCATTACCTTTCAATCCTTCCTGACTTTTTATAGTCTCCACCTTACCCTAAGGTCATATCGTACTAGTTCACCACCCAAAGACCCTAGAACTTGGCCATAGCCCAATTAGATCCCTAAAATATTCACATTGGTATAACATAGTCTTGACCCCCTTTCATTAACGTATTTCAGCAGTGAGGAGTACTTTGTAAGTATACAAACTCCCTAAAATGAACCTACCCTAAATTACTTTCATAGTCAGATGTACTTGACTACTGAGAATTGCACACACAACAAATTCCTAGAACTGCATGTAGTTTGATCCAACAAAACCTTAGGAACACTGAACCATACAAGATCAGGTATGTAGGCAACCAGAGACTATGTCTTAGGTTTAATTGCAATGATCACACCACGGGGTGGTCTAGACCAATAAAAATCAAAAAAACATTATCAATTCATTTTCACTTATAAGCACTTGGAAATTGCTAGGTGAGAGGAGCCACCATCAAAAGGTGGGTAATTGGAGTGCCTAACACTTCCCCAATTGCAACCAAATAGCTTACCTAGATCCTTAGAAACTAGACCAATTTGAGAGTCAACCTTAGGCCCAAGTGCCTAGCCCAGGCCCTAAAAAGCCTATAATCCTCCTTCCCCTGGGAAAGGAGGCAGGCATCCAACCCTACTTGTAAAAACCTCGAGTTGGTGGCAACTTCGAAACCAAAGTCCAGAGGCCAATCCAAATTGGGCAAGCACGGTTCCCTAAAGTGGGACAGGCAGACCACTTGATCTACACTCATTTTACCACAAGGTGTCTATGCTGATAGGCCTATAGATTTTGGGTAAATTCTTGGGCCCACTAACACCAATACCGAATGAATTATGGTTCAAGACATATATCCTTAAAAAGATTGTGAATTCTAGTTTCTAACCCAATAAACAGTTCATAAAAAGGAGTTTTTTTATAGAAAGTTATGGCCATTTTAGTACAAAGGGGTCAAATATGGAAAAAGGCATCCTGATAGATCCGACCCATGTCAGATTGATCCACACTTTAGTGCAAAGGGGTCAAATCTAGAAAAAGGTATCCGGATAGATCCAATCCATGTAAGATGGATCCACACTTAGCAAATCGATCCAGATCCATAGAGTTTGACAAAAAAAATTCTAAAAACATGTCGGATCGATCTGGCACCCATGCAGATTGATCTGACTATGGGGGATCGATCTGATACCCTCCGGATTGATCCAAAATGACATAGTTTGCATTTTTTTAACCCAAATCAATTTCTGTTCATTTTGGGGAGTGTGTGACCCTCCCAACTAGACCCAACAACCTATAAGTAAGATAAAGAAATCTTAATGGTCTTATTTACACCAAAAGTGAAAGAGTTAGAGAGGTTTAGAGGATTTGGGAGCTAAGTGGGAGAGTTCATCCCTAATTGGGTAAGTTCCACTGGCCAACTTTGAAAATCTTATTAGAATACGTAGTTTTCTTCTTAAATTTTCTAGTTTTACTTGATTTATGTTATATCCACATCATTCTACAGAGAATATGACAAAATGAAAGGAGGTGTTGGAGGACCTTAGAGCATAGATAAAGAGAAAGGCTAAGATAGTGAGTTTACATGGTGTTCAACTCCTTTGTTCTCCTATAAATTTATTCATTATTATCTTTTGTTTTGATTAGTACTTTGATTTCTATATCACTTAATGGTGAAGTTTTTTAAGCTTTACAAGATCTCATCACTTGATTTACGAATCCATGAGATTATGTGAGTTTATATACATGATGTGCTACTCTCTTTGTTTCTTCTATCGTTTTTATACGGTTATTGATCTATTTGGCTAATATTCTAGTTTCTACATCACTTGATTATTAATCTATGGAGTTTTGGTAAGTTCACATCACTTGATTTGAAGATCTATGAGATTTTTGTGAGTTTTCACACAAGATATGCTACTCTCTTGAATTCTTATCATTCTATTCATTGGGAATTCTTAGTTTGGATGAGATTTTAGTTTCTCTAAATCTTGCTTTCCTTTTAGTGGAAGTTTGGTAAGATTTCTTTACCCAAAACTAAATCCATGGAGGATTAGTGAGTTCTCAAGTTGATTGTTATACTCTTTCTATTTGTTTACAGTTTCCTCCATTTTTAGTTGCCATTTTAGGTGAGATGGCAGAGTTTTATTACTTCTTGCTAAGTCTATGTGAGTTTGGTGATTTCAATTTCTCCATAGAGTGATTTATTCCATTATACCTTGGTAGAGGTCTTAATTTCATAAAATCTTGGATTCTATTTGTGAATGGTTAAATTTATTCTTGTTTGAGCACGTATTAGTTAAGATTTAATCCTTCTACTTTGCTACTATCATGAATTCATTGAAATCCTAAGCTTCTCTCTATGATTAAATGTAAGAAAGTTGAAGCCTTATGAAATTTAAAAGGGAAAAATGATTACTACTCATCATGCTTGTTGTTGCCTTGGTTTCCCCATAGTTAAGATTCCTATTTATATCATCATTGCTAGTTGGTAACTTTTACTTACTTTAATTTGCTCCAAGCTTTATTGCTTATGCTATCTCATATGCTAGTTTCTCATTGATGCTATTAATATGATTTCCACTTGATCATATGCACTTACACTTGGTTTGATGAGCTCTATATTAGTATCATTTTATCCACATGACTTGTTTAGGACTTCCATACTATTGTTAGTTTTGGAAAGTTATGAGAGGAATTTTTTAGCATTTGGTTTTAGTGTGTGTATGAGCTACTACTTTTTGTTTGGTTTTAAGTTTGGTCTTTATAGCTTTTGTTACCTTGACATCTCTTGCATTGTATCCTTGTGTAGTTACACATTACTATATATATATGCATGAATTTTAAAGCATCGTTCCGTATCTGAGGATTTTGTTCTGGACCTAATCACTAGGTGGTATTAATAAGTGAAGACGACATTAGTTGTCCACCAACCCTTGATGCCCTGGGGTATTTTACGGGCTAACCCTTGACACCCAAGGGGATTTTTGTGGGCTAACCTTTGATGTCCTAGGGGATTTTTGTAAGTTATTTTGGTCTTAGGACCCCATTTTTAGACCTAATCCCCAGGTGACATTAATAGGTAAAGACGGCACTAGTTAACCACCATTTTTGTTTGAGATTTTAGGTTTTGTCAAATACTCTACATGGGTCATACAATATTTCCATTTTGTAATGACCCTACAGGGTTATATGATTTTAGTTTTGTTAGAGGCCCTATGTGGGTTAATCTGTTGGATTTGTTACGAGATGTTTTGACGATATTTGGTTCATGGGTTGAGTTGTTTTGATCTGAGGTGTGTTTTGGTGGAAACCCTTCATGTGTTACATGAGTTGAGAACTTCATTAGGCTTCCATGAGCATGCATCAATTTTGATATCTATTAGCCAAAGCAGTTTATTTGAGAAGTGCTATGGTCTATTTATTTATGAGTGTTTTTTAAGTAGACATTTACATTCCATGTTGCACTTTTCTTATGAGCCACACTTTGTTGATTTCAATTATAGACTCTTATTGATTTTGCTTATTACTTCTATACCATTATTAGATTATAATCATTGATGTAGTTAGTTTGACTCTTATATATTCATCTGTTCTGATTTAGTGTCATTCCATGCTCGTGATTAAATTTATTCTGTGGTATTAGCCAAAGCAGTTTATTTGAGAAGTGCTACGGTCTATTTATTTATGAGTGTTTTTTAAGTAGACATTTACATTACATGTTGCACTTTTCTTATGAGCCGTACTTTGTTGATTTCAATTATAGACTCTTGTTGATTTTGCTTATTACTTCTGTACCATTATTAGATTATAATCATTGATGTAGTTAGTTCGACTCTTATATATTCATCTGTTCTGATTTAGTGTCATTCCATGCTCGTGATTAAATTTATTCCGTGGGACATTATATATGTTCTCTCATGTGCATTTATAGCTTACCTATGTTTTTAACACCATTTCAAGTGTCACCTTATAGTACATGATATCTTGCATGTTTAGTCCTAGTCATCTTGCCGAACTAGAGGACCGCTTTCTTTTTTTTCTTTCTGTTTAGATATATTTTCCAATTCTTCATGTATGAGACAATGATGTAAAAGACATGATTTTTATTTGGATGTTAGTACTCTAGTTGGAGGATTATGTGTATGTTGGCTAGTTGGATGGCCCTTGATACTACTATTGGGATATTCATGGATATACTTAGTTTGAAGTTTAACAATTTATTTGATACAAATATTTGGTGCTACTGGTTACTTTCTGCTGCGTAGTTTAGGATACATGATGATATCTTCTACTATAATTGATCATTATTGATGTAACTGGGATTATATTTTCCGCTACAAATGTTTGGTAAAGGAGGATAATTAATTGTATAAATGAAATAAAAAAATAAGCTACAAATAAGTAAGTTAAGTAAGTAAGAAACTACTTCTATAAGGAAAAGGTAATGTCACACTCCAAGATTTGTGGCACCATGTACATGTGCTTCCACATTATTACCCTAATCTCCGTGTGTGGGTTTTGGGGCATGACACTAATTAAACCATGTGCCTTTGAAATGATTCATTTATGGAAATGTGATGCTTACGATTATTTTACACATTATAAAAACATTCCAATTATTGAAACCATGTGGACCTTTGGACTTATTGATATGAACATCTTTTTGGACTTTGAACCTTTAACTCATTTTGGGTCCCATCACATTACTAGTATGACCACTGATTATATGGGCCTTGACACTAAGCTAGGTGTGTTATTGACTATTTGTGCTTACTAACAAGGCTAAGTGTGAGAAAGTAGTTCGAACATACTCATTGGTTCAAAGATATTAGCCCTTCTCCTTAGGGTTATAAAGAGGACATTTGCCATTCTCATTGGGGTTAAGCAAGGACATTAGCTCTACTCATAGGGTTTGCCATGAGATCTGGACCCTATCTATGGGGTTGGCCAGAGCATATGAAAAGGTTCAATGTACAATATTCATATGCTCTGGCCAACCCCAAAAGGGCCATGAATTTTGGCACATGACATTAACCTTTCATTCATTCATTCATATAAATTTTTCGTTCATTCTTTTCATTCATTCGTAGAGGAATTACATATCATAATCATAACCGTCCATATCCCATAATCAACTTGTAATAAAATTTATATAATTCCATAAACCTGAAAATAATCCCTAATCATGTCCTGGCATTCTCATTCACATAAACTAATAGTCTGACATAAATTAAACCATTATCTAAAAATCAAATATCATGCCTAAACCAAAATCTACTAACTTATTACATTCTTTTCAAATAAAAGAAAATAAAATACTAAACTGAAATAAAATAGAGTAATGTCTCAATGTCTCATAGCATATATCCAATCTTCTAACTCTCCAATCTTATTTGCCAACATCGCTATGCAACTATCTCCTCATCATCTATGGTGCTAAATTTAGGGTGAGCTTGACAAACTCAGTGGGTAACAATAAACTAAGGAATAACGGATCAAGACTTTTGTATAGATGAAAACAAAATAGATAGTTGCATAACTTTTAATAATATATGAAATTGAACAGTTACATATAAAGCATATATTGAACTAAAAACATTAAAAGACAAAAACATATAGATGATCTAAACAAGACAAAACATGTGCATATAACTTAACTGAACAAAATTGAACATGTAAAACAAATATATAAGCTAATGCAAATAACAGTTACATAAACCAATACAGATAACAGTTGCATAAGCCAATACAGATAACAGTTACACCATTTAATCCCCGGTGCAAAAGGGCTACATGATTCACCAATTTTATCTCTGGTGAGAAGAGCCACATGATTCACCAATTTTATCTCTAGTAAGAAGAGCCAGATGATACACCAATTTTATCTCCGGTGTAAAGAGTTACATGATTCACCAATTTTATCTCCGGTGAAAAAAGCCACATGATAACCATTTATAATCCCCGAAAAAATGGTCATTCACACCATAAGCCAAGTGTGCTGAGCATCATCAATGTTTCCCCTTTGATGATTAATGGTGGTTTAGAACAAAACTATAGCATAAAACTATCAACAATAACATGGAACAATAATAATACCAAAGCAAAACATATAACAATCTATAGCAAAATATAAACAAACTCATAACACTTTAGATCATAGATGCTTAATCCTCATAAGTACAGAACTATAGAACAATC
>JAOXJP010276194.1:0-19812 GCA_025762735.1 Platanus orientalis
TACATAAACATGAGTGAAACCATTATAAGAAGAATATAAAAGTTTATAAGAAAGAAAGAATGTTAAGGATAGAAGAACATTATATAAATTTCGAAAGCAAAACAAAGTTATAAGTCATGAAAAATGAGAAAAGCATCAAGACAAGAAAATAATAACATCTAAGTTTTATAAGAAGAAGAAGTTCATAAGTTATGTAATAAATAAAGTTTAATGAAATAAAAAGAAAGTGTATAAGCTATTAATGAGAATACAAGTCCTTAATACGAGTACGTAAAGAAGATGTTAAGAAACAAGTGAAAGCTCATAACCTTTAAAAGAATATAAGTTCTCAAACTATGTAAGAAAAAAATGAAAATGTATGATAGTTCTCCAATTGAGATACAAGTCAATGCTATAAAGATCAATGAGAAGTATAAAATGACAAATGAAAAGTAATAAGTAAATATTAAGACAATGACAATGAAAACTAACAAGTCATAAGTGAAGACATGATAAATGATAAGTAGCAAGTAAAAAGGTGAATGGTAAGTACTAAGATAAGGATAGACCCATTGAATATGAAATTACAATTTCATATGTCTCATTATACAAATGTGTTATTATGATTGTTAACTACTCAAAAATGATGCCTGCTTAGCTTGACGTGATTTGAATATGCATACTCATATTAAAAAAGTATAGTCTATGCATAAGGAATGAATAAAATTATCCATTAAAATGTACATTATGTATCTTTACTATAGATGGACTATAAAATATTTACCATGTGATGGTGAACACATATTACCATGTATATTGCCAATTGTAAATATGAAAAAAATATCATGTATAGATAGAATCATGCATATTGCTATATGTAACTATGAGAAGAATGACATGTGTTAGTAGAATCATATATATTGTCATATGTGGATGTTAGAGGAATGTCATGAATTAAAAGAAACATGTGAATTGCAATGTCTAGTCCTTACATGAAAAATCATGATTATGAATGTTTAAATCTTGTGATGACTAGTAGATGATGTATGTACACTAGTACATGCTTACACACCAAAATTGATATGTATTTTATATGAAAATATACATGATATTTTGTATTGAAAGATTCGTGCTTTGTCCATCTAATTTCCATAGCAGGTTTTGTATACCTACTTACGAGTCGTGGATCTCACCCATCCATACCATTTTTATTACAGGGGAGGTTTAGTGAAGGTACGTCATGTGGAGTACCTTGAGGTTAAGAGGAATACATACAACGAATGTTTTTCTTTTTCAATTAGTATAGTTCTCTTTAAACTCTATAGTTTATATTAAACCTTTATTTTGGAATGTATTAAGATTAAAGTTTGACTTTTGAGACTTATAGCTTTATATTCGAGTTGTAGTGATGAAAAATTGTGATATGATGGTTAGTTGGTACATATATTGTGGTTTATTTCTTCTACACCCTTAAGTTTATGGTTAGATGTTATAGTTTATGATTCCGTTACTTATGTTGTTTTAAAGTTAAGGTTAAATATTACATGAAGATCACAGGTTCAGGTAAAAGACTTAATTTTATAGCCAATTTTGTATAGATTCAGTTTAGTAGCGGCTCGATTTCATGCTTAAATAAGATAGTGAATTTTGGGGTTGTTATACTTCATCCTTATGCTTCAACATGGATAACCAGACCTTTCTTGAGTAATAATCAATGAAAATTATGAGATAGCGAGAAGCTCCCTTTGAAGCAACACAGAATGGGCCCTAAAGATCAAAATGGATGTAATTCATTGTACTCTTAGTCCTATGAACCACTAAACTAAATTTAACCCTGCACTATTTTCCGAAGCCATAATGCTCACAGATGTCTAATTTTTTTTTTCTGACCACAAAGCAAACCATGTTTGCTCAACACTATCAAACTCCTCTTACTCATATAGTCTAGCCTCATATACCATATAGGTGAGTAGTGTTAACATCTAAACTTATCAATGATGAAGCTGTAATTGCATTTGAAACTGTGCTTCCCTAAAACACATAAAGATTATCATTCATATATCTTCTCATCACCACTAAAGAACCTTTTGTCACCCTCATGACTCCGCCTTCAGTGGTACACCAACAACTATTAGAGTTAAGAGAACCTAAAGAAATCAAGTTCTTCATTAATGCTGATATGTATTAACATCAGTCAAGATCCAAACTATCCCATCATGTATTCTAATCCAGATTGCTCTAATTTCTATAGTTAGATTAATCCCCATTAAAATTGTACCACCATTCACCACCTTATAGGTTGCAAACCAATCTTAGTTTGGGCACATGTGATAGGAGTAACCAAAGCCAAGAATCCACTCATTTGTATATACATTACAATGAGTCACTAAAAAAATGTTTTTAGAACCGTCTGAATTTTCTTTTATAAGTTGACAACTACCTTCTCCTTTTTCTTTTTGAGCTTTAGACAATCTCACCTAAAGTGTTCTAACTTGTGACAATAATGACACTTGACCTTTATTACTTGAACCATTTTCCTTCGTTTTTTCTTTTGCAAACAAACCTTCAGCCTAACCTTCACCCTCCAGACACCTTCTCTCTCAACTCCCTAGAGTGCAAGGATAACTTAATATCCTCCATAAAGATGGTATCATTTCCATAGAGTAAAGTAGTAATGATGTTTTCATATGATGTAGGTAAAGAGCACAAAACAATAATAGTTTGATCTTCATTATTAAACTTAATATCAATATTTTTCAAATCCATAATGATTCTATTGAATTCATCAAGGTGTGCTTTCCTTTCAAAGGCATTGATTCAAATACAATATGTTCATGATAGATTTGGTCATGTACAGACTCTCCAACTTGAGCCACAACCCAGCAATGGAGATGTCATCTACAACCTCTCGTAACACCTCATTGGTAGGGGTGGGCATGGGCTAGGCTTAAGCCTATACTTTAAAAAAAAAACTTGGACCTAAGCCCGGTCCTAATTAATTTATTGGGCTTGGGTTGGCAATGAATTTCAAACAATATTAATTTTAAGATTTAGGTTTGAACTCAAGACCTATTATGTAATAGATAATGCTTTAACCAATTGAGTTATAAAATTTTATTAGTTTTTAAAATCTTAGCAAACTATATATATTTAAATTCTAAGAATAATCTTTTTCTGAAAAAAAAAATCATTGATTTCCCTAAGAGAACAAGGATTGCTCCCTCATCGAAAAATTCATTACTCTACTTCGACATGTATAAAAAAAAACAACCAAAACAAAGTAGAAAAACTACAAAAGTCATATAACAGGGATTCCTCCCTCACCAAAAATTCCAAATAAAAAAACTACCACGGAACTAGATGTTATCAATACCGTTTGCAGAAAGTTATTTTTACCAACTGAACTATAAAATATTAATGATTTGAAAAGACTTATTATATTATATATAATACATATATATTATATATATAAAAGTCCAGACCTCAGGCTGAGCGAATGTAAGTCTAAGCTCGGTCTTGAAAAAAAGTTTGGGCCTCAAGCCCTTATTGGGCCTTTCAGGATGACCCAACCCATGTCCACCCCTATTCATTAGCCAAGTACAACTGAATTGCATTGACTACCTTAATGTCAAGTTTATCTCAGTTGTCTTTGACATCATCACATAAAGTTTTTCTTTCTCTACCAATGCTTTGGATAGTCCATGTTAAAACAACAACACATGCATCTTCACATGACATTTACTGAAGTTGTTCTGCCTATCGAATTTTCCTACTCGTACTTTGTTGCCATGTAAAAAAAAAACCAATCAATCAATCTAAAGCTTTGATACCAGTTTTTTTGTGTAAAAACCTAGATTTGGAGTTCATATACAACAAATAGAAGAAATAAAATAGTGAAAACAATAATCACAAATAATACAAACGATTTACAAGGTTAAGCTTAAAGCCTACATCTATGGCAAAAATGGCAAAAGAGATTTCATTATGAACGAAACAAAGATTACAATGAATAGTGCAGCAACACCAACCAAGAAACCCTAAATATAAACCCCAAAACTCTATTCTCAAGGGGGTCAGATTGGACCCCAAATCAAGTCAAGATTAAAGGTCAAAAAATTTAAACGGGTCATATCGGGTTTTTCTCCCGATTGTCATCCAGTTGACACTTCTTTTTGTAAGTCTCTCATTGTTTGCTTTAGTAAGATATCGAAGTAACTCTGAATCAGTTACACAATCGACATCCTATTTTAACCATAACGTGAAAACTACTTTCATATGTAGGAGAAACCAATTTAACTTTCATTTGGCTCTACACCTGATCCAAAGGCGTTAAAAGTTGAATCATTATCTCCGACATGCGAAAAAAGTTGTGTATATCTTCATAAAAAGTAATTCAAAAATCTTCAGATGGCAGAACTTGAAAAGGGTAATATTATTATTGTTAAAAACTAGTATGGTCTCCTACTGGAAAAATTCAATAAGTTCATACCTGTACTGGCACCACCCCTTTTTGCAAAGCTGATTTTCTTCAATCTCTACTTTTTTAACTACTAGACCTTTTTCAGTCGCCGTGTATAAGGGATTATATCCGAAAAGCTCCTGCAAAGCTTTCTGTGCTGCCTTATGCTTTGGATTACCAGAGGCCAAGAAGTGCCCGTCCACTTTAACAGTATAGGTAATTTCCTTCATGTTATACTCAAAATCTAGTTCCTTTCCCTGCTTTTGGTAGAACTCGTTGAGGAACGCCACTGGATGCCGTTGCTGTATGGTTTCAAGGGTAATGATTGGCTCCAAAAGAACCCTAAAAACCTAGAGAGAGAGAGAGAGAGAGAGAGAGAGAGAGAGAGAGATGAAGATGGAAAAATAAATAAAGAAAAGAATAAATCAGAAAGGGAAAAAAAAATGTTGCACAGCATAGACCACATACCTTCCAAAAAAATTTCAGATCATAATTACAGTCCATGTAAATAGCCGCAGCAATGGACTCAACAATGTCTGCTAAAACCCTAGGTGCATTATCCGATCCACCGTATAGCTGATCGCCTTCATTTTCAACCTCGAGCTCGAACTTCTTAAACTAAAATTGAACACTCAAATCAAACAATTGATCGTTCCCAAAAAAAGAAAAAATCAGTTCTATTGGTAATCTTGTTACCCTTCCATCAAAATCTCGATCGTTGTGTCGAATGTGGGGGTGGAGTTTGTGGTGGACAGCAACACGAGCAAGCCTCTCATTGCTGACGTTGACGTCGCGAAGGTTAGTCAATTGCTCTGGGAGGAGCCATTCCGGGTAATCGCAAAAGACAAACTGAGCGAGGGCAAGGAGCAGAATTGCATCACCTAGGAACTCAAGGCGTTGATAGGAGGCGGAGCCATCATTGCAGGAGGCGTGGGTTAAAGCCTCCTGCAGAAATTTTTTCTGCTTGAAGCGGTAACCCAGGATTTTTTCTACGGCTGGGACAGAGATTTTCTTGAGATCTTCTTCGCTCATGCCCTTCATCGTCTTCGTCTTCTTGGATCGGTCTTTCGTTGAGAGGGTGGGTAAAGATGAAAGAGACTGGAAGCGATTAAAAGAGAAAGAATGGAGTCGATTTTCCTTTTAGTTTTACTTTACGTCTTAAATATCGTCTTCTGGCCATCAGGATTCAGGATACTATACACTGATTAAAAATTTGCTGGTTAATCGAAAAACTCAGCCGAGTTACTCCACTCGGCAGAGTTGGTCATCATAACCAGGATGATGTCAGCAACCTTGTTACTAGATGATTCGTCCAATCTTTCCTAATAACTCGGACGAGTTTTGAAACACCCGGACGAGTAACTCGGTGTCAAGACCTATATTACCTTCTTAACATTAGAATTTGAAAACGAAAAGAAGGGAAGCAAGAAATTAGGAAGAGAGCCCCTTCAATCTTCCTCCATTAAAAGGAGATAACATCGATAGTCTATTTATCAGAAGATAGGGAAGACATAGCCTTGACAGTCGCTCCGTAGCAACCTATTCCGACATCAAGACAATGCAACCTGTGTTGCCGGAGAGGATCATGGGTTCCAATTACCTTTTTTATTGTGTATTTACTATACCACCCTTCTTTGACCCATGCGTATTTATGAAAACACCTGTCATATATTAACTAGCTGTCCGATGTGAATGGATAAAAAATGCTCACTTTAACGAATGCTAACCACTGCTCTTTGTCAGGCGGCAGGCACATCAGTGCCAAAAAGTGAATATATGCCCCCCAAAAAAGTGAAAATCACTTTTCAACATTGATGTGTCCAACCCTAACAAAGAGCAGTGATGAGCGTTTGTTAAGGGAAGCTCTCATAAACCGATCCCGGTTGAAACTTATGAAAGTAGTGTCACTCCCTACACATTAGGCCTAAAAGTGAAGCTCATTCCCAGGTTCATAGCAGGCCGGTCCTTCTAACTCACCAGGTCATCTGGCTCATTTAAATTTCTATCTCGATGATACTATAAATCCCAACAAGTAGACTCACTAATTGGTGATCACAACCTTTAGCCCAGATTAACACAGCAAAATCTATGGGACGATAACATAGTGATGAGTGGTCTAGATTGAGATGAGATCATGTGTAAAAGACGGGTAAGATCCATCGAGGATGAACTTGGTTCATGAAGGCAGTCCGGCACAATCTGCCCTACCAGGTTTAGCTTGTCTTTAGGGCCAGTATAGACCTGGTCTCCGGGCATAATTGGTGTACGAAAAGCACTATCCGTTTCAAGCAAAATGATACCCATTTTTTTGTTGCAAAATCCAATACACGTAAGCATCTCCCCGAAGCTTAAGTACATTTTATGGGGATTCCCTTTCCTTTCTTTTTTGGTAAGGGGATTCGGTTTCCTAATATTTCATATAAACGGTTTAGGACTAAAAAGGTAATTAATCAGTACTAAAAACCGATTTGAATATCATTTTGTTTTACCTCATTATTTGGTAATTTTGTCAAAAGTTTGAATTAATTTGCCGAAAATCACTAAAATATAATTATATTAGGATTAACAAAATCAAGTGGAAATTTTCACCCTAGCTTGTTGCCCGAGGTTCTTTATGCCATATGCTTGGCCTGGCCTACCTGATCGTTGGCCATGATTTGGGGCTGCATGCATGACCTACGTATCATTTTCAAAGGATTTAAACCAAACATTGGGTGGGTCCTATATAAGAAGTTAACTACGCCAAAAATTAAACTATATAGACGATTGCCTTTCTATGCTAAAAAAAAAAAAAAAATGAGGAGGAAGGTCTAACTAAAACCCTCAGATTAAGAATCCTATCTAAAAAATCCAGCGTTCAATTTTAATATCCATCAAACCCATAGAAGACAAAACCTCTTTCATTCCGTCAAACAGCTTTTTAATAGCTAAAACATGCAAAATAACAAAAATATCCTTAAAAATACCTTATAATATATGTTTTGTAGAGTATTTATCTATTTATTTATTACATTCTAACCACTGAAAGTGTAAGAAAGGGATAAGAGATACGCTTTCTACAGGGAATTAGTACAACTTAAACATGTTTCATGAATAATTTTATAATTTCATATGCTATAGTTATTGGAAACTTAAGAGAAGGGGTGTAAGAGATACCTTTTTTGCCTCCTTTAGATTCAAGGATGTACAAATTAAACAATGGATTTTTTTTTTTTCCTTTCTTTTTAATATACTTTCGATAGGATTCTTTATGTGAGCTTTTTATTTAAAAAAAAATCACTGCTATATATCTTTTTAATATTCATTTGAGTTGTGAAACAAAAGATTAAGGTCGAAAAGGTTCCTAAAATAATACTTACATAAATGGTTAAACTAACCATGCTGATTTGTGGCTCAACCAATCTATTAAGTGGAACCCATTCAGAGGTTGGTTTAAATCCATTAAACAACAAGAAGCATGCCAAGTTTTATGCATTGCCTCTCCCAAGACAGTCCCTTTATTATATGAAGTGAGATGTTATGGAGTTCTCACCACAAAAACTTAACAGCGTCATTTCCTTCATACAACAATCAGAGAGATAATCAAGAGTTACTTGAGAAAGCAGCCGGTGATAATTTTCCATAATTTTTAAACTATCTCCTTCTAAGGTATAGGCTGAAGTAGTAAAAGCAAAGTACATTTTATGGAAGATTGACATAATTAGGATCATCGATCGGTTGGTATCGATGATGCTGTTGAGCAATACGGTGTTGGCACATTAGGGTCAGTTTTCCAACCAGCCTGCGAACCCTAGTATGGGACCATCTAGTGGATCATGGTCTGTTGCACGCTTAGTTTTTTTCCTTTTGGGATGATATATGATAATGATGATAATACAATGAAGATTAAGAAGAAGCCAAAAATTGCAAGCAAACTAACAATATAAATGGTTGGGTGGGTGGGAGCAATTAAAGTCATTTTATGGAAGTTGACATAGAGAGAGACGTGGTAGTTGCACTCTCATCACATCCATGGCTCTTAACTCTCTCAACCAACAACACTCTCTTAACTCACATTTAAAACTGCAAATAATGGCTGAGAGCAGAGACATTCAATTCAGAAGGAAACTATCCTTGCCCATAAAATAAGAACCCTTCTTATTGATTGAACTCACACTAGAAATTATCAAACTTCCTATCCAAGAAATATCTTTTTGTTACTTGTTTTATAGGAATTAGTTGGTAAAACTGATACCAAGGAAGTTTCTAATGAATTCTTTATGGGTTTCTTAATAGGTTTTACATTGAAAACATGAACGTTGTTTCCTCACTCGGTAACATTGAAGCACCAACCTCTCTCTCTCTCGTGAGGTATATATCGAATTAAATTATTATACATAACCAGTTGTAATGCCAGAACTTGAGAAAGCGTGTTGGCCCCGCAGGACAAGCATCCTCTTTGAAAAAAGATGGATACATTAAAGTCAAACAGTTGGACTTCTAGGAATGATCAATAAAGCCTATTAATCTGTCATTAACACCTTAGGCTATTATACGACTGGTATTCTTTATAGGGTCTGGGTTTCAATGCACCTCACACACTGGTCACACATTTTAGTCACAGAAGATTTGCTTTCTAAAATTATCTCCATTTCAAATTGAGAGCGTGTCCTGCCAGTCTTAAATCAGCGTGTGACAGCATACTCGATAAGGGTATGCATCCCACATCTACTTACTTAAACACCCTCTTCTATCAATATGTATTTACCAAATAACCCCTTGTCAGGCATTGTCTCATGTGCTCATAGGATCTGGCGGGATTTCTTTCCATTTGAAATGACAAACTCTTTTTCATATGGTACACGTGGTTTAACGGTTAATCTTTTATAACAGAACGATCCTGACCCTTCGATTGGAAACCGACGAGTATCGTTACTTCATCGACCGCAAAAGTAGGTGGCAAGGGGTCTAATTATTGAACAATCAGTTTAATTCCCATCAAAGTGGTGGGGTTGGGTCTAGAAGTAAATTACAGATCAAGGAGTGGCACATTGATTAGAGGTTTGCATATGAATATAATTAATCACAATTATGGTCCAACACATCCTTTTCTCATTAAAATAGAATAATAGAAGGACCCAAAATCCTATGCATCTCCATGTGCTCCGTTGGCATTGACGTGTTGATAAGGAATGGGCAATGCATTGGGTCAGGTCGGAAACAATCGGATTGAGTGGAATAAACCATAATTCACTGTTAATTGGTTAGATATCATACTTATCGGGCAACAGTTTGATACTTGATGTGTTTTTGAATTTGGTGCCTCTTTTTGGATACCTATTTTTTCAATGGAACACTTTTTTAGACCTTTTTAACCCTCAACAACCCACGAGTCAGCTTATAATTCATGGGACTCACAGACACTTTTTTCCCAATTCCCAAATTAATTTTAGAGAGAAAAAAAAAAAGAGTTGGGTCTATCAAAAGTAAAAATAAATAAAAAGAAAACCAAAAAACTAGGTGGGCTCAGGGCTGGTGCTTCGGGTCAAGAATGACCAACCCTACCCGTGAATGTATTAATTGGTCACTACAATGGTAAGGCACGGAATCACACGTGAAGGGAAGTCAAATATAGGATGGTGACAGTGTGAAACTAGTGGAAACAAAGAAAAAACTAAAACAAATAAAAATATAAAACACAGCTCTCATTGATTCAAAGACAATAAATTTTAACAGAAGTTGCAGAAGTATACTGAACAAAGAGACACAGAGCATTAACACTGGGCCTTTTTATCGCTTAGCATACTTGTTCGCCATGATTATTCTTCTTCCTCGCCATTGCAAGACTATCCCCCATACCCCTCCAACATAACATTGGCAGGAAACACAAGACCAATAATAAAACTACTCCTACCATTAATTCTCATTACAGAAACACATAAATTGAAAGAACTACACAGTATTTCTTTTAAGTTTTACAGTTAATAATCTTGCAAGAAATGGAAGCCAAAAAGCACAGTAAGAGATTACTAGTTGTGAAGAGGATTTGGACCCGTGGGAATCTTTCTCTTATCTTCTCCATACAAGATAGCAGCATCGCCGGTGGCAACTCCGGAGTTGGTTGGGCTTGAGACCACAGGAAGTGATTCCATGTTGAGAAACAGGGCTCTTCTTGGCGGCGACCAGCTGGCCTTGCCGTGTGCGGCGGTGGCAAGTGAGCTTAACTCAGTTAAACTTAGAACAACCCACAAACAAAACACTGCAGCTGTTCCTCCCCTGAACCTCCTCCTCCTCCTTCTTCTTCCTCCTCCTTCTGTAAACCCACTCATTGCACTCGATCTGAAGGATTACTATGTGTTGCACTTGTCCCTGAATCAGACTTGGGGAAAGAACACCTTGTAAGGCTAAATGGGATCTGGAGTGCAGTCTCTATATAGTTTAGAAATGGAAATGGGTATTTGATTTTGAAGTGTTAGTTTGGATTTTGAAGCACCCTGAGATGGGTGAACCTTCGATGCCCTTATCTCAAGGGACTTGTCACATGAGCTTGATCCTTGATTCCTGGAACCTTCTTTTTTTTCCTCACTTGTGAATCTTTGAACTATCAACCCTTGCTTAGAGTTTCAACTTCTAAAGTACATGTGATTTTTTTTTCTTTGGGCTTCTGTTTGCTTCTCTCAGGCTTGAGACGGTGGGAATGTCAGTATTTATAGGCGCTGTCTGCGGAATGCACAAAGATTTTCATGGAAACGGAGAGTAGCAGTAACTTGGCAGAAAGTAGTTTTTGTGGTTTACTTTTAAGTTAAATCTCTAGCTTCAGAGAGGCGCTATCGCCCTCTTTGTCATTTTGTTTTTCACTTGATGACTGATGTGCCCTTGCTCCGTGCTTCCGTTTGCTTCTATAATATAGCCAAAAAGCTTGGGTTTCAAGTAGCATGTGGTACCAACATGTAGCTCTGCTAGACTAAGAGTAGTTGTAAATTGTAATCCTCTCTCTCTGGGTGTCAAAGAGCCGAGCTCGTACTCGTCGTACATGTAGGCCAAGATCACGAGCCTGAGTTGCCGAGCTTGGGCTTGGCTCGGGCTTCTCAAGAAAAAAAAACAGAAATCCTAACATCCTAATGATCCATTAGCTTAATTTGTCTTATTTTCTTCCTTGAACATTACTATTGCCATGATATATGATATTACTTAAAAATTATTAACCAAGTCAAGTTTTTAGCTAGCTTACTTACAAAATGAACTTAAATCAAATCTTGGGCTGTTCACCGAGCTTAAAACAAGGCTCAGGCTCGGCTCATTGATAGTTCTCTCTCTCTATCCTCGTAAACACAAACCATGTTGGAATTGTTTTGAGAAAATGGCCAGTCATGACTTATGGAGGTAAAAAAAATCAAGGGAAGCCTATAGTAACAAAGATTTCTGCCACATCGATGGGCTGGCAACGCAACTCCACACCGTCCATCTGATAAGGAATTCTACGGATTATCCACATCCATAATGCATTTGTACATCCCTTTACCTCTAGGTTAATGTTTCCAATTCCCAATTTTCTTGCTTTTTTTCACAATTAAAACTAGAGTGGAGACAGGATCATCTACAGTTCGATCTCCTCTACAGTCATGAATGGATCGCAGCCACAAAAATGGTTTGAGAATAAAGGATGTTCGGATGTACCTTCGCCCCCTCACAGGGGAGCTTTGATTTGGTATGAATGCCCCCTGAACAAAAAGGTGTGAATGGCATCAAAGCAGCCACATCAGCGCAGGGAAAAAGTGACTTACACTTCTTTGGGGGTGCTGATGTGTCAGCCCCCGACTTCATTCGCACCTTGGCTGTTCAAGGATTGTTCGTACCTAATTCTTTGGGCTCATAGGGGCTGTGGTTCCATGCATTTTTGTGTGGAACAGTGAGGGGGTGAATGGTACATCCTAGACAGAACATCCTTTCGGAATATGGAAAACATGTCTTTGAATGAAATGAAGTCTGCAATTAAGGTTGTCAATGAGTCAAGTTAGCTTGACTCAACTTGGAGCACGGCACATCATGAGTAGAGCCTAAGCTTGCTTATTTAGCAAAGTGAACCTGAGCTGAGCTGCACTAGGCTATGCTCGTTAAGCCCTTTATACACACACCCACACACACACACACACACACACACACATATATATATATATATATATTGGACTATATTCTAAGTATATACTATTCTGTGAACAAGTATTATTTATTTCATATAAATAAAATACTTAAAAATAAAATAAAAGGAACCATTTATTTGACTAGACGATTTGACAATAAATCATATTCGAAATTGATTAAGGCTAGTGTTTGACACTGTCATTAAGACAGATTTTGCCCCTCATATAGGTGCTTGCGAACTCTTCCGGTGTCTGCCTCCTAGGATACAATGATCTATACACACAGAAGAAGCACTGCAATTTGTGTGCTTGGCGAATCAAACTTGTACTGTATTCTCTCTCTTAGAACATGAACACTCTATCATGTTCTCTATATGTCTAATTTGGACATTCTCTATGATGCCTAAGGAACACTACGAATTTTCAATTCGGAATAGAGTAATTGAAAAATCGAGATTATAAAATGGAGGGACGTTTATTTATAGACTTGTTCATGTTTGTTCAGAACAGGCATAGGGACACAAAGTTTGGTGTTCAAATAGACACGAATGTAAAATGTTACAATTTAGTATCCGACTACACATCCGTACAGAAAGGACATGGGTGAAAGGGGATGATTTAAGAAGCACCTATATGTTCATACGGAATGGACATGTGTCAATAGGTGTGATTTAATAGTCACACATGTGTCTATTTGTTTATAACAGTCACCAAAGGTATAATTGTAAAATCTATATGAATGGACATACCCCTAAAGGGAAAAACCATAAAACTTGTTCGTAAGGATATGTCCCTCACAAGTGTAACCGATTATGGGAGAAAGCAAAAAGAAAAATATTAATAAAAATTTTATTTATTTATTTTTCTTATTGACCCAACCTGACTCAGTTCGGTTCGGCGCTTATGTGTGTGTGTGTTTAAATATAGGCCCGGCTCATGTTGGCTAGGTCCTCCCCCATCCACAAAACAGTGGTGTCCCTTGGGGATCAAACTTATGTTCAACATTAGTGTATATGAACATACAAAGTTTTATGGTCTAGTCCATGTGGGATTATTCAAATTTTCCACTTTTATCAGTTTTACCAGTGATCAACTAGGCACTTTTGGAGACAATTTCTCATTCACCCATTAACGGTTTTAAGCATCCAACTATATAACATTGTTCTCCTCATTGAGGTGAACATGAACCCATATGAACCTGCCTCAAACAACTTGTGGGTCCCACTATTTTGGCTCAAATATGCTCACCCAATCAGATTTTCAATTTGGGCACACAAAATGTGGGTGTTTCAAAACCATTTTCCAACAATCTCCCACCTAAATGAAAATTGGTTTACTAAAATGAAAATGAAAATGCATATCCAGACACTAAATAAAAGTACTTTTGGAAAGTCACTATATAGAGATAGGTAGCTTGTGGCTTTGAACCTTCCTTTATGAAAGACTATCAGATTTACTAGCTAACCAGTGAACGCGATGTCTTGAACTATTCAGCTATTTGTTTAAACCAAGATAATAGAATTTACACAGCTCCTTTTCGATACAATTTGATTATCATAATTGTGTTCATTTTGGCCCTAAACACCGCCTGGTCTCATGACTGTTTTAGAGAATTCAGCCTTACAATTCTCATTTGAAAGGGTCTCTTTACACTCACATAGGTAATTCTTATTAAGAGTATCCTACTATACTTCACTTGAATTTTCAATATATAAAAATTATTAAAAGCATAGCTTACCCTGATCTTCGCTGCATGTATTACTATTTAATTATATGAGTGGGTAGGAGTGAAATTCTATTCTAGAGGGGGGTGAATAGGATCTTTATAAAATATTTAAAAATTCTTTTAAAATAATTTATTTAACCCCAATGTAATTTACTTAATTTTCTTTTAATTAATATGCAATGAAAACTCTTTTAATTAA
Organism: Platanus orientalis; assembly: GCA_025762735.1. Classification (NCBI taxonomy): domain Eukaryota; kingdom Viridiplantae; phylum Streptophyta; class Magnoliopsida; order Proteales; family Platanaceae; genus Platanus; species Platanus orientalis. Next base: position 14,484 of record JAOXJP010276194.1, read on the forward strand.
GAAAATTACTTTTCTATGAATTTATCATAGACCATAGGGCTCCATCATGCACTATAGTGTAACCTATAGCAGAGCGGAGCAAGGCTGATAAATTCTCTAAGATTATTTAACTTAATTCTTTATCAATTAGATTGATTTACTTTATATTTGATAATGCCCAGAATAAACACAAGTGCATCAATCACAAGAACACAATGGAGAGCAAATGTACACAACCACAACATAGAGATTTATAGTGGTTCGGCACTCAGGCCTACGTACACTCTTAAAGCTCAATCCCAGAGCTTTTTGTAATTTTATTCAAATTAAAATACAAACAATCTAGGTAAAATTCACACAAACCCTTTCTACTTACAATGCAAGCTAACTATCACTTTATGTCTCTGAAGAGTGCTAAACTCCTTCCGGTGTCTCCGGTGAAAGGGAATCAAACAATGAAATACTGAATGTGGATGCTCCTTTTTGCGAGCTAATTTGCCTTATCTTCCACAGATTTAAGCGCAAAAGAGAACACACTCTTAAGTCTTTTGAATCACTGGTTTCCTTGCAATTGACAATCAATGATACTCTCTTCTTTTGATATAATCAGTACTATGCTTAAAGAGATGATTCACACAAGATTTTTCAATGGCTCAAGATTAGATAAGCAATAATCACAAAGACTTCCTGGCTTTCAGACTAGCCATTTTCTCAAATATGACTTCTTCTTTTTCGTTTTTCACTCTCTCTTTAAAACCTAGGGTATTATCACCCTTTTATAGAGTTAGGGTTCATTTTGGTCCATAGGATTAGAACTCTGTCTAAAGGACAAGTCCTAAGATAAGTCGGATTGGAATCTCAAAAAAATATTCTATTTTTTGTAAATTCCGCGGCTGTGATTGATCACACATTTTCTGTGATTGATCAGGCCCTGAGATCACAACTCTCGGGAAATTTTATTTTGGCCTGAAATCAGACTTGTGATCGATCATGAGATCTGTGATCAATCAATCGTGATTGATCACAGATCTTGTGATCAATCAGGGTCTATAATTTTTCGTTGCACCTGCTTCTGTCCCATCTTTTGGTGTTAGGCCTTTTTCCATTATCTTTTTGGAACTTTTATAGTTTCTTTTTGTCCCTAGTAAGCACCTCATACATGTTCTCATATTAAACCTTAGTGCTTTAGTGCATGGTGTAATGTATGGCTTTTTTATGAGGTCTGTGCATGTCATGAGCATCCATATAGCTTTCCATTTGGCAGTCTTCAGTTTTGTCTTCTCTGTATTGAGTCTTTAACTTGAATCTTGAGCTTGTTCTTCATCTTTGGTTCTTGCCTTTGTCTTGTAGGTCTTCAGTCCATCTTTGCCTTTTTTTTCTTCAAATCTTAGAACATTGTCATGGACTTGACAGTTACTACACAACTCACTATTTTGATATGGGATTGACAATATATAATCTTAACATTCTCTCCCTTTGTCAATTACATGGAAAAACCTTTTACAGACCTTTTACATCAATGAATAAGTTTTACAGACAAGACCACTCATACAGACTCAAATACATAGCCATAAATTGAATTGGCACTGTTCTCATTTCACTTTGAACACCTGCTAACCTGCACACATCCGTATACACATACCTTCTTCCAAGCGTAGTGAGTTCTAATACATATAATACTGAATATGCATGATGTGTGGATATCATGACAGTTTTTAGTTATGCTTATGCTCAATACCTAATGCACCCTCAACCACAACATATCAACAATCACATAGGTTATAGGCTCCCCTATATATGTTATCTCTCCCCCTATGTATCTCTCCTCCTTTTTGCCATGAAATTGTAAAGTGTAATATAGATAGCAAAAAGATATAAAAGAACCTTTGATTGCATTGATCACAAAAAGATATAAAGTACAATGCAATCAACAAAATTTGAGATCTAAAATCTCAATGAACTGGTGCCACAAAAATAAAGAAAGAAATAAAATAAGTGTCCAAACATAAATATAAACATGAAAAACATAGAAATTGCTCTAAAGAAAGGTCAATCATCAAACTCTTCCTCTTCGTCCTCAGAGTCGTCTCTGCCATCCTCATCTCCATCATCCTCGTCATCCTCATCCTCATCCTCTTCATCTCCATCAGCTACTCCATCGTCATACTCATCCTTGTCCCCCACATCATCACCATCTAGTGGTGCAACATCTGGAACCTCCTCCTTATAATCATCGTCACTGAGGGAAAGTAAAGTAAGTTGATCCTCTGGGATAGATAGGTAAGTAGCTGGAGCCTTCTGATTCTTGCAAAGAGCCTTTTGATTCTTCAGGCTCTTCGTGACCTTGATGAGAATATTCTACAAAAGATCCATCATCCTCTTCTTAGTAGTGGTAGAGGCAGAATGGGCAGGAGGAGCATAAAAAGCAGATTGCTCACCAATCATATCCAATATATGCATCATCTGTAATGTGCTGAGGCCAAGAGCTGAAATCCGACGAGTACAACTACTCAACTGAAATGTCACCTTCTGTGTCTTGAGGATCTGAGATATGACGACTAGAAATGGTAGACTACCAGTAGAATGATTAGCATTAAACGCTCTCAAGATAAGATAGCAGATAATATAGGGAAGGTCAATACGCTTCCTTTCCAAGATGGAATCAATCAGATAAGCCATGTCTACAGTCAAACCACTCCTATGTGTAGTAGGCAGCAGGATGTATGTGAAAATCCAAAAAGAAGTTGGACGATGGGTCTACAGTCACTCTTAGCGAGCTTTGTGGTCCAACTGACATTCTTGTCAAATAAGCAACGAGTCATCGCTGCCTTGTCCTCCTTGGACATATGCTTGGGTGGAAAGGGAATCGAATCTGCTACCCTTGGAATCCTCAAAAAGGTTGAGATGTAGTCAGGATTGATCAGTATGGGGATTTTGTAGACCGAGGAATAGAATGACAAAGTCTAAAAATTATTATAAAAAATATTGGAATAGAAGATTCATACCGCCTCATCATAGACGGGTCCCTTGATGGACATCATCGACATCCATCCTTTTGTGTTGATGATCTCATAAAGTTGTGTAGTGTCGAGAGCATCCAAAGCCATTGGCCTCCCAATCAATAAATCTCATGAAAGAGAAGATGGTTTTGTATCTTACTTGACTCATCTCATCAAGGAAAGGAGAAAATGAACCCCCTTTCGCTTTTTGGATCTATTTAGAGGTGGAGTGGAAGAACTAGCCGGTTCCTTCCCTTTAGAACTTGAAGAATCTTTACTTGCCCTCTTCTTCCCCACGGTTTTGTAGCGAGGCATTTTAAAGATTGAAAGAGTAAAATGTGTATGGAGGCTAGGGTTAAGGTTTTTAACGGATGAGATAAGCTTAGACTTCTTTTAGAATGAGGAATGACCCAATTTTTGGGTTTTTATATCTAACTGAACCAAGCTCTCATGGATCCTAAAAATGTAGGATTCGTGGCCCTGATTGATCAGGGATAAATTTCCCAGTTTTTCTATAATAGCCCTTCCCCTTTGTTGTTTGCCTCTTCGGCCACCTTACTTGCTCATTTTTCTCATTTTTTTATTGTTCTATAAAGTACATAACCTAGTGGCACTTCGGAGGTATTTGAATCGATGAGAACTAAGAGGTTTTGTAAGGATATCTATAAGCTGATCCTAAGTTTTTATGTAGGACAGTACTACATTCTTTTCTTCAACCAATTCCCTAATGAAGTGGTGGCGGATATCTATGTACTTGGTCCTTGAGTGTTGAATTAGATTCTTTGATATATTGATTGCACTTTAATTATCTACGAATAGGCTCATAGTACCTTGCATCATTCCATATTCTTTAAGCATTTGTTTCATCCAAAGGAGTTGAGTACATGCACTTTCAGTTGCAATGTATTCAGCTTCGGCAGTTAATAATTAAATTGAGTTTTGTTTCTTACTATGACAAGACACAAGACTATTTCCAATGTGAAAATATCCGCCACTGGTGTTTTTTCGGGCCTCTACATCTCCAGCCCAGTTTGCATCTAAATACCCAACAATCTCAGTTGTGGTATCATATGAGTACCAAAGGCCAAAATCTGAGGTCCCATGGACATATCGGATAATCCTCTTAGTCGCTTTAAGGTGTGACTCTTTTGGTGCTACTTGATATCTAGCATATGCACTTACACTAAATGAAATATCTAGTCTACTGGCTATAAAGTAGAGCAGGCTACCTATTATGCTTCTATAATAGGTGGAGTCAATATCTGCTCCCCTTGAATCTTTAGTGATCTTGTCACTAGTGTTGATTGGAGTTTCAGCCAGTTTAGACTCTTGTAATTCAAACTTGGATACAAGATCCTTGGCAAACTTTATTTGACTTAGGAAAATATCTTAAGGAGTTTGTTTGACTTGCAAACCTAGAAAGTACTTCAATTCTCCTTCCATACTCATTTCAAACTTAGATTTCATTGTTTATGCAAAACCGTGTGTTATTTCCACACAGGTTAAGCCAAAAATGATGTCGTCTACATAGATCTGCACTATGAGTATTTTGTCCTCTTTTCTTTTGATAAAGAGTGTCTTATCTACACTCTCCCTATCCAAGAGGTTATCTAAAAGGAATTTTTTGAATCTTTCATACCAAGCTCTAATAGCTTTTGAAGACCATAAAGTGCCTTCTTAAGTTTGTAAACATAGTTGGGCAATTTGGGAACTTCAAACCCTTTAGGTTGTTCTACAAATACTTCTTCTTGAAGTATTCCATTTAGGAAGGTGCTCTTAACATCTATTTGGTAAAGTTTGAACTTGAGATAGTATATAATGGATAAGAGGATCCTAATTGATTCAAGTCTAGCCACAAGAGCAAATGTTTCCTCAAAATATATCCCTTCAATTTGTGCATATCCCTTGGTTACTAATCTAGCCTTGTTCCTAGTGATGGTGCCATGCTCATCAACTTTGTTCTTGAATATCCACTTAGTAGCAATGACATTCTTGTCACTTGGTCTTTCTGTGAGGTACCAAACATCATTTTCTCTTGAATTGATTTAGTTCCTCCTGCATTGCATTGATCCAATTCGGATCTTCTAATGCCTATTTTACTTTCTTGGGTTTGATTTGAAAAGTAAAGCAGAGATGACTAAGTATATTTTATATTTGTCTTCTAGTCTTTACTCCTTGCCTTGGATCACCAATAATGTCTGTGGGTGATAGCCCATTAGTTAGCCTAGAATTCCTAGGGTTAAATTCTATCTCCCCATCTTCCTTTCCAGATTTAGGGTCTAGTGTAACTAGCTCCCCTTCATTTGAGGTTATCTCTTCTCTTTCAACTTCCTTCATTATATGATCATCAA
>JAOXJP010276203.1:0-19812 GCA_025762735.1 Platanus orientalis
TTGTTATTTGTTATTTCTTTTGTTTCGGGGTTGAATTGTAATATAGGAGTTGTCATTCCAGGGGGGGGGGGGCAACTCTTACTCAACAGCTGTAGAAAATTAGGAGTTTTGAGTTGTTTTGTTTCTAATTTTTTAGGAAATCAAAAGGGATAGGCATAGGAGAAATACTAGTTACTAAATTGAGATTTAAAATTTATTTCAAAAGGGCATAGCCTATGATTTAGATAGAGAATGATGAAGAATATTTGAATTTATTGTTTTAGATTCTTCCCTAACCCATTGTGGAGGTGGATTTAGGGTTTATTGGGTTTTCTTGCATGTCATTGGGTGTTTCTTTGAGGGTTTTTCCAGCAGTTATTGTTTGAATCTGTAAGGATTCTTTAACGTGGAGATTGCTAGGAGATGAGTTCCACATCTTTCGAAAGTCTTCTCCACTGCTGTTCATGATTCTCCTACCGGAAAACCCATTGTGGGATTTATAAAATTCATCTTCGTGGGTTTGTTTTTCTCCTGAAACAACAACCATTCCAGTGGCCCTTTCTCTGTAGTTTTTGTGGGATTATCATCACCTATTCTCGTGGATTGCTGCCCTCTCAAATAAGTATTTGTCATCTTCTCAATTCTGTTTTTTGGGGACTTTTACTTCCAGAATTCTGGACTGTGTTCTTCTCAGTCCTTGATTTATATCATTCTACATGCATCAGCCTGGTTTTTTTTTTTGTTGAGATACATTACATGGAGGGTAGCATAGGTAGAGGTATTATATACATGTGTATGTATGGTATACCATCTCTCTTTACAAAATACATAAATAAAATATTTCATGTGAGAGAGGGCACACGTTTCTCTAAAGTTGTATCTTTTTCTCTTATCTTTTTCTCACTTATCTCTCTCTATTTTCAAGTTGGTATAAGAGCAAAACACCAGGATCGATCATTGCTACAACACAGAGGATCTGTTGAGCTGGTACAGTCGTTGACGTTAGCATGTTCCTACGGTGTCAGAACCCCAAACCCTAAGGGTTTTAGGTTTTTGAAGGGTTTTCTTGGAGTTGGACGAAAACCCCAAGAAAGTCAAATTGCTTGATCCGATCACTCTGCGAGGCAAGTAGGTGTTGAAATATATCATCAAGAAGGTGATCCAAATCAGCAAAGTGACCAGAATCCTTATGTACCCATTCTAGAGTCTTCTTTAGATTCAATTCCTGAAACAGGTAGCATGCCTTCTCTTCTGAGGTAGATGATTTTGACATACCTATTGCTCTGCAAAAAAGATGAAAAATCATGTAGTCAACATCCCATATCGAACTTTGTTTCTTATCATTCTATATCAGCTTCCGAGTTGCTATAAAGGAGGAAATGAAAGCTCTAGAAAAGAATCAGATATGAGAATTGGTTAACCTTCCAAAGGGAAAGATGACAGTTGTAAATGAGTGTTTACATAAACTTGATGAATCAGTTGATAGGTACAAGGCACTTCTAGTTGCAAAGGGGTATACACTAACATTTGACATTGACTATCAAAAGATCTTTGCCCCTGTCTCAAAAATGAATTCAATACGAGTTCTAATATCTCTGGCTGTAAACCAAGGATGACCCCTACTCCAATTTGATGTGAAGAATGCCTTTTTATATAGAGTTCTGGAAGATGAGGTATACATGGATACACCACTTGGATTTTAAATACCAGGAGCAAAGGATAAAGTGTGTTGGTTAAAAAGGACACTTTATGGCTTAAAACAGTTGCCAAGAGCATGGTTTGAAAGGTTCCGGACAACAATGATTACAAATGGGTATGAACAGTGCCAAACAAATCACACGTTGTTTGTAAAAAGAGAAGGTAGCAAGGTGATGGCTTTTATTGTGTATGTTGATGATATTGTGGTTACAGGCAATGATGAAGTGGAAGTAACACAACTTGAGAGCAATTTCACAAGGGAATTTAAAATTAAGGATTTGGGCTCTCTCAAGTACTTTCTATGGATTGAAGTGGACAAATCTCTCTAGACATGATGATTTTGGCTGATCATCAATTTGAATCAATATGAAGCAAACGATTACTATAGAAAGGAAGACCTTTGATTTTGAACTACTATACATCGGTAATGCAAGGGAAAATCATTGAACCCCATAAGGGGCTTGTGGCATTGATACGATTCATGACTACCCTTATACCCTAGTTCTAGTCCATTATTAACTAGGCTTGCGTGGAAGCAAATCCATCTTCACTGGTTCGATTCAAAGATAATGGGAACAAAGTCATTACGGTGAGAGAAAGAATTAAAGACCAGGGTAAGTTCCTTAAAATACTAAAATTCTCAAAACTGGGAAGGAATTTCGTATTTTTATTCCGGGGGACAAGGACTCCTCTGGGTGGACTAATGTTGTATACATACTAAGACGTTCATTTGGGGGGGAGATACCTTCTACCATTAAACTACCGATGAATGGTGTTCACGCCTTCCCTTCTTTGCTGAAGGCTTGCTCATCTTTAAAGGAGATTGAAGTGGTCCATTGGGAAAAGGATTAGGCGATCAAGGTGAATCGATCTTAACTGTTGAGGGGGAAGAGGTTTGGGCATGCTTAGTCTTTTGCTACAGATTGAATATTGAAACCACCTGGGAAGAAATAGCTGTTTTTATTTGTGAAGAATTAAACTTGGTTGAGGAGATCATCTAGGTTGCTGCCATTGAGTCCAATTGTGCTGTATTGGTATGCTCTTCTGTACCTGAGGCTAATGCATTGTGTGATTAAAAAAACTTTTTTTTTTCTCTAACCTAGTTTGGATCGAATGCTCTGCCTGGAAGGCTGACATCTTGACATTGAATTATGAAAGCTTGTTTAGAAAACGATGGATTTGAATTTGGGGGTTACCACTTAATTTATGGACCTTGGAGATTTTTAATGTTATTGGAGATATTTGTGGTGATCTCAAATCGGTGGATGAACACACCTAACTTAGGTGGGCACGCCTGGAAATTGTGTGTGGTGACCTACGGTCCATCTCTCGCTTAAGTTTTGTGATCGAAAACCGAAAATATTTTCCAATCACCATTACTATCGACAATGAGTGTTGCGTGGATGATCTAATATGTCCGGAGGTTGTTATCGTTGGGAGTTCTATGCCTAAAGCACCTAAAGCTCAGGTGCATGATCGGTGCAAACCTGGTCCGTCGTCGGCGACAAAATTGAAATTTTCCTCTTTTGGGGGTAGCGATAATTCGAATTTCAAAATCGGTGAGGGAGCTGTCAGGAATTCTGTTAGCTATCGATCGTTAGAGGAGGGAGTGTGTAACTCTTCCTGCAAAATCATGGATTTTTTGGAACATGATCGTTGGCAGAGCTTCCCCATTCCTCATGCAAGCCTAAAGGTTTCAGTTGGAAATAGGGTTCCTACTTGAATTCCAATCGTTAAAGAGAAGGACAAATCACGGTGGGAGTCTAATTCGACCCTTGATGAGGCATCTAGAATCGACAAACAACAACCCTACAGCTAACAAATGGGGAGTCATCCACTCAATCTAGATATCCTAAAAAAAAGGTGGAGGCTAAAAAAATAAAAGTATCAAAGGGTTATTCCGGAACTATCAACTACGGTAATCACTTTGCCATTTTACAGCAAGATGATGAGTGTCTTGCAGATTTTAACCCTCTGGCAAAAAAGGAGGGGGGCATAATTGGAAATTCAAACCTAGGGGTTCCTCATAAAACGAAGCGGCAATTTGACATCTCACCCGAACCATTGAATTGAACTGAGCCAATAACTAGTCCAGTACTGAGCCGGCCGTTGAACCAGTATGGTCGATTGACCAGACCATCTAATATCCCATTAATGGTGGATGTGATTGCGAGACATTCCAAGGCTTTGGATTGTGTGGAGAAGAATGAGGCTATAGATTCCTGGAGGCGAAATCTTCCCGCGAATGACAAACAAGGTTCCCACGAATCTTTTGAGAAGGTGGGTGAATCCAGAAGAAAGGGCTTAGTCTCTTATAGTGATGATGTCTCGGATCATGGTGATGTGGACGACTCTAATGCTAATACCTGGAGAAGCGAGAAATTGCATTGGCAAAATTCTGAGGATGATTTGGATTGAAAAGGGCTATTACGAGGGCGATTGCAATCGGGAATCTAGTGCCTCTAGAGTCGCTAACTCAATCGAATATGATGGTGTTTTTGTTGAGAAGGCTTCGTCGGTGTCTGTTGATGAAGATGCTAGGGATTCCTTCGTTGGGGGAGGCGGGAGTGCTCAGAATGATGTTGGTTGCGAGTACAACTTTGTTGCTGGTGCTGGCCATATGATACATCCCCGGGATAATTCTTGTTGCCTGCTTGTTGCTGAGAACCATGATAACCAACATCAACAATTGGTTGGGCATTGTCAGGATATACTGGACAATGATCTAGACTCACAAAATTCACTAGCTTTGAATAAGCATTTGAGCGCAATGGAAAAGGCTAATGGTCGTATGGCAAGGGGGTTGGAAACCATAGCACACTCGACAAAGCCTGGCTGTGGAACGAAATTTTCTCAACCGGATTTCTCAGTCAATACTATGCACCCGAAAGGGCAGTATAATATATTTGCCAATGCCCATTTTTCTACTCTTCTAGATGCTTTGGACCTATGCAAGTATAATTTGCCTATTGTTTCATTGGAGCAGTTGGAAACAAGCTCAATGGAGGTATCTCTGGATGCAATTATGGGGGACTAGAACAATCAGCTAGCTATTTTGAATGATCAGATGGATAGTTGTGATGGGATGCTTTCTACAAGGCCGTTGGCGATTATAGATAATTCTAATGGGGAAATGATACTTGATCAAAAGGGCACAAAAGTGGGTGTGGATTGTCCTACCTCAATTAACAGGATTGAAAATAATGAGATGTGGTTCATCAAAGGAATCTATGAAAGGGATGAGGAAAGCATCTCGGAATGGGTACTCCATAAATTAGAGAAATTTGGTCCGTTCTTGGGAATGTCATACGGCGGTTTTGAAGAGGACACTAAGGAGCTATTTATAGTAATTGAACATTGGAGACGTAAATGGGGGAATAGATGAGGGGCCCAAATTTGGCCCTGATGGATTTACAATCTCTTTTTTTCCAAAGATGTTGGGACATTGTGAAAGGTGGTTTAATGATGGTTATGGATGAATTCTATTATTCCGAGGAATTTTATGAGCATCTCAACTACAATTTTATCACCCTCATCCCCAAAAAGACATCTGCTAAGGAATTAAAGGACTTTAGACCCATCAGTTTATTAAGCAGTGTATATAAGATCATATCTAAACTATTGGCGTCTAGATTGCGAACTGTGATGAAAGATATCATTTCTCTCTCGCAAGGTGCATTTATCAAAGGGAGACAAATTCTGGATGGGGTATTGATTGCAAATGAATGTATTGAGGACAGGAGGAGGTCTGGGAAAAGTGGGGTCATTTGTAAATTGGATTTGGAAAAAGGCATAAGATCATGTAAACTAGAGGTTCTTGGATTATCTGTTGATGAGAATGAGATTTGATGCCAATTGAAGAAGTTGGATATTGTTTTGTGTAAGTTCATCCTCTTATTCCGTAATGATTAATGGAAGCCCAACGGGTTTTTTCAACGGATCGAGAGGCATTCGACGGGGCAATCCCCTATCACTGTTCCTATTCATTATGGTATTAGGGTTATTAAGCAGAATGATCAAAAAGGCTGAGAGCGGATATATCATGGGATTTAAGGTGGGTTTGGATGAAGTTATGGTGTCCCATCTTCAATTTGCGGATGATACGATGATATTTTGTGATGCGGATGCGACACAGTTGGGGTATCTCAGATGCATCCTTAGATGTTTTGAGGTCGTATCGGGACTAAAAATTAATTTGGCAAAGAGTGAATTATTATTCCAAGTGGGGGAGGATTGTGATATTGATAGCTTGATTTGGATTTTAGGATGTAAAATTGGATGTCTCCCTGCCACCTACCTAGACCTACCATTGGGGGATAATTACAAATCAAGGGTGAATTGGGAGCCATTGATTGATAAGATGTCATTGAGAATCGACTTATGGAAAGCTTCTCTTTTGTCAAAAGGTGGGAGACTTACCTTAATTAAGGCTGGCCTTGTTGTCATGGCAACTACTTTCTATCTTTATTCATAGTTCCAATATCTGTGGTTAATAAAATGGAAACCATGTTTAGAAGATTTCTGTGGCATGATCATCAGGATCATCACAAATATTATTTGGTAGATTGGGAGACTTTTTGTATGCCCATAATTAATGGTGGGCTGAGAATTAGGAGTAGGATTTGTTATCGTAACACTAAATGGCTCTGGAGATTTGGAGTAGAGAAAGAGAGTTTATGGTGTAGGGTTGTGGTAGTTCAATGTGGTGAAAAATCTATTTGGAAACCTGGGAAGGCGAAGGGAAGACATGGGTGTGGGATTTGGAAATCCATATATGTAGGTACGAAAGATTTTTGGAAATGTATTAGGTTCAATTTCGGTGGAGGTGAGAATATTAGTTTCTGAAATGATACATGGGTGGGTGAGGTAAATCTCAGCCAGATGTTTCCTAATATCTTTCAATTGGCTCTAGACCCCCTGGCATCGGTGGCATCATGTTGTAATGATCTTTGAAGGATTTGGTGCCCAAGATTGAGAAGAAATCCAAATGATTGGGAAGCTGGTGAGCTACTTAATCTGTTGGAGACCTTAGGTAACATGGCACCGAATAACATTAGGATGGATGGATGGACTTGAAAGTTAAATTATAAGGGTTGCTTTAAATCGAAATCATTCTAATGTAGGCTCCTAAATTGTACAAATGTTGGATTCCCTCATAATGGCATTTGGATCTCGAATATTTCATTTAGAGTATCTTCTTGTGGACTTGTTTCCTGTATAAAATTTTAACTCTTGATCATCTTCAAAGTAGATGGTGGAATTTGACCAATAGATGTATTCTTTGTGGGGTTGAAGAGGAATCGGTAAGTCATCTTCTCATCCACTGTCTGGTGGCTAGTACGGTGTGACATTTTTTTCCTTTCTCACTTACATATATCATGGGCTTTCTCATTGAAAATTTGTCTCAGGATATGTGGCGTGTTTTACCGGGGGTTATTTGTTGGAGATTGTGGAAGGAGAGAAACAGTCGCATATTTGAGGGTAAAATTCGAAGTGAGGGGGAATTGGTCATTTTCATTTATAATACTTTATTTGAATGGGTTTCGGTGTGGGATTCCTTTGATGAAAATGAGTGGTATGATATATGGTGTGAGCTATTGTAATTGGGTTGGGATTAGGATAATACTAGTATGGTACACTCTTTAGCTGACATCATCTTCGCGGTGATCCATTATATTGTACCTTATTTATATTTTGTTTTGTTTTTTTTTTCATTTTCAATAAATGATATCTTTTACCATTAAAAAAAGTGGTTAAATCTCGACAATGAATCTTTCTAAGTTAAAGGGAGTATATTCTTGATTTGCAGGACTCAGGAATGATGGGATGTAAATCATGTGCTACCCCTATTGAAGTCAATCACAAGTTGAAAGAAGGTGATAGTGAGGGGCTGATTGATGTAAGTAGATATCAGCGACTTGTTGGGCATTTCATCTACCTATCTTTAACCAGACCTAATATAACATATGCAGTGGGTGTGATTAGTCAGTTTATGCATGCTTCTATTCAAGTACACATGGAAGCTGTATACAGAGTTTTGAAATACCTAAAGGGGTGCCCAGGGAAAGGAATTATGTATAAGAAAATTGATCATCAGAGATTAGCTGTGGTAACATATTTTGATGCAGATTGGACATGTTCATTGATTGATTGAAGGTCCACCTTGTTAGTGTATTGTCAAGTCCATGTCAAAATAGTAGTGTAGTGAAGGTGTGTGTGTGTGGGTAAGCGGTTGAACATCTATCAAGAGATGAAGCACACGAAGATCAGCTCAAGGTACACTAACTGCACTTAAAGATTCAAAATCAGAAAAGCAAAGCTACATTAGTGTTGAATTTGTACTTCAAGAACATTCAACAGGTAAAACAAGTATGAGTATATAAGACCAACCAAAACATAGCATTGTTGAGTAGAAGACCACCTCCAAGACCTTAGAATAGGCTTCGTAGCAAACGGTAATCAAAACTGAACTCAAAAAGCTCAAAATACATAGTTCAGAGAAAGATGACCGCTCACAGGTCCATTTGGACCGGTCAAGCAGAACACCCCTTGGGGGGTGGAGGGCATGACCGGTTATGGCGGAACTTACGAGTTCCGGTGCCTCCAAAAGGCGGGACTGGTCATGCCTTAACCATGACCAGTCAAGCAGAGGGCACTCCAAGTGATGGGTGCTTAGATCGGTCTAGATTAAGAACATGACTGGTCCAAAACGAAAAAATTGAGATTTTTCATTATTTCAATTCCGTGATTTTGCAAAATTATTGAGGCAAATTTGGTTTGTCTCTCTAGGGTTTTTTGAGAGAGTATAAATACCAAATCTTCAACGAAAATAAGAGAGTAAGAAAGAAAAATCTATCTTGAAAAGAAGGGCGTTCAAAAAGAAGAAATTTTTTTCCATCTACTACTTTGTAGAATTCAATTGCTGCACTCAAGGGGGCTTGAATCACAACCCTCTCTCTGAATCAAGATTCATCATCATTGAGTAGTTGTGATTGATAGGTTTAAACCCGCAAAACCACAACGAAAGCTTCGAGAGCTAACCATTCTTGAGGTAATCTAAGCTTGGGTTTAAGTTCATTAAATCATACCTTTAATATTGTGAGTAAACTTGATACGGGTGATTGAAAATTTGTTGATTGAGATATTATATCTGCTAGCAAGTAGCAAATCATCTCTTTTTAATTATTGTATCTATCATCCTATTAAGAGGCATCTGAAAGTGTAGAGGTAAGTTACCTCTACAAATACTAAGATCCCTTCTATAGTAAAATTAGCCTATTAAGAGGCATGCTCTGAACAGAGAAATTTATTTATCAAATCATTTGAATATGTATTTGTGAGCCTTTGCTGGAGACACTAGAAGCGTTTCTTTCAGCCCTTTGCTGGAGACATCAAGGGTAGACACCTAGGTTTGTTGGAGACACCAAATTGTAGGGTGTGCAGATTTTTCAATTGTTTAATTTTTCCTGTAATATTGCTTTAATATTATTAATAAAATTAAACCACTCAATGAGGAGCTTTCGACAGTGGACGTAGGCCCGTAGTGCCGAACCACTTTAAATTCTCTGTGTTTTCTTGTGGTGCGAATTTTTGTGGTGCTTATATTATATAATCTGATTGTTCATTCAATTTTGTGTCCATAACATCTGTGAAAACAAACGAACAATAAAAATGAGTGTTAAAAATCAAATATCCTATTCACCCCCCTCTAGGATAGTTTATGATAAGAATTTCATACCTCAGGGTATTGTTCCTTTGTTTGGGACAATCTTGTTACATGGTGCAGGAAGAAACGATCTGTGGTGGCAAGGTCTAGTGCTGAAGTAGAATTTCGCTCTATAGCCAATGGGATTTACAAACACCTATGGTTAAGGAAGTTACTTGATGAATTGGAATTTTCTGTGATGGGTCCCATGAACCTCTTTTGGGACTATAAGGCAATTATCAACATTACATATGATCCAATCCAACATGATAAAACAAAGCATGTGGAGATTGATCAACACTTCATCAAGGATCATATCAAGTCTGGTTGTATTTGCATTCCTTTCGTTCAGACAAAGTATCAACTTGCATATATCTTTACAAAGGGATTAAATAGTGCTCATTTTTCATATATTGTAGACAAGCTGGGAATGATAAATATCTATTCACCAGCTTGGAGGGGAGTGTTGAGATACATTACATGAAAGGTAGTATTGGCAGAGGTATTATATACATGTATCTGTATGTTATACCATATATTATGGTGTACCATCTCTCTCTACAAAATACATATATAAAATATTTCGTGTGAGAGAGGACACACACACGATTTCCCTAAAGTTGTCACTCTATTCTTCTTCTCTTCTCTATCTCTATTTTCAAGTTTCTCTTCTTGTGCTTCTAATCAGTCTTATAACCTGCTGGGATCATAACCTATATTCTTCTAATTGTTTGCATTCTTAAATCTCTTATTTGTAGGCTATTTATTCACATTCCATTGTGCTGGAAGTACAGAACCAGTACCTGAATTTTAAATGTTTGATCTACTTAATCTTATCTGATTAAGTTGAAATTTGGTGGTTATGTTCTCCCTTAAAGGGTCTATTATCTGATAAAATTTCAGCTCTTTCTGACATTCCTAACTACAATTTTTACCCACTCATGTATCTGCCCAGAATTTTCCAGATTAGACTCACTTCAGATTATTCTCTTTTGGATCATTGTTTGGGTACTATTTTAAGCCCATATTCTAGCCTCTCTTGTGCCCATTACCTGCAGGAATCACAGCTTCGTAAGCTGTTCTGCATCACAGTTCTTTTGTATTGTTAGCAAACTGGGTATGTGTGATATTTCCCCCAAGCTTGAAGGGGAGTGTTGGCATGTATGTAGGGTGTATACATGTTCGGGAGGTAGATTAGACTCTTTCCCGTACATTATTATACTAGTATGCTATACAGTATACCATTCTTGTACAAGTATAATAGCAAATATACAATTGAGAGTAGAACATACTCTCACATTATTCTCCCCTTATGTTTTCTCCTTCTTTCTTTTTTTTCTTCTTCTTCCTTCCTCTCTTGCATACAAACCTTAACCTAGCAAATGTACTCCATTCAACTCATGGATGCTGTTGAGAATTTCCAGCAAAAGTAATTAAAGTTTTGGGCCTTTTGACTTGCATGCTATTTGATGATTGCACATTATATTTTGCTAAAGCTGATTTGATAATGAACTATTCTCTCAATTGTTTGCATGATCGGAGGGTAAGTGTTTGGATTCTCCTAACTTGTCACAATCTTTATGATATCTTTAGACTAAAAAGAATGAAAGAATGGTTTTTCTTTTGGAGTGACTAATCATGGTGTGTATCACAGTGACTTAGCTTAATTTTATATTTTTTATCTTTTTTTCTGTGTGTGTATGTGTTTGTGGAATTCATGCTCTGCCTAAAGGACTCTCCATCCTGTTCTTTCTTTCTGGTTCTTCCTGTCCTTCTGAGAGATGCTCTTATTATTGTTTGAATGTAGAACAAAGAAAGCTATTGCCAATTAATATATAAGTTTGCAAGAAAGAACTCACCATAATGAAATTAGAAGTAAGTTTTAGGTGAGTGCAGCTATTTTCACTTGATAAATATTATTATTTACTGGGTCTATATGCCAAAAGAGCCGGAGGAAGGTTTGACAGCTGCCTTTTATAACTAAAACTGATCACGTGTGCATTTTTTGAATTCTGTATATCTCTGTGTTTCTATGTTTAATTTGATTTCAGCTTCTTTGCACTCGGGAATGGGGTGGCTTTTTAAATTTTACTGCATGTATCAACAGATCAAGGAGCAACTAAAAGCAGATGCAGTCATTGTCAAGGATGCTTATGGGGATGGCCGTCATGTTAGGTGATCTTATATTTCCTAATGTCATATTGTCATAAGAAATGCTTTAAGTGAATGAATTATAGGTGCTTTACTCTTTAGTTTTAACTTTTATTCGGTTTATTGGTTTTTCTTTGCTAGTTGGAAAGGGAAACCATGAAAAGGAGATACATTCATACTAAAGTGACATATATTCACTCGCACCTGAAAGGCCTAATAATGGAAAACACGTTTATTGCATACATGATAATATTCGAGCCCAGAGAACAAAGTAACTTGTGATTTTAGTTATGTATATGAAATTTGGGTTTGTTATTGGTAAGCTCTTGCAACTTGTTTTGTGGAGCTGTGTGGGTTACTAATCTGATTTGCTAATGGCAAAGTGTCAACTATTCATTGCATTAACACCCATTTTTGAACGAGGAGCATAAGAGCTGGTTGACTTTACAGTTTGCACCAGTCATAGCACAATTTGGATGTTGATGCAGGAAAGGAAGAATAATACAGTAGCAAAAGTCAACTAAATATTGATGTCGGGCAAACTTCCAAAAGTATTGATAGGTGGTCATAGATTTATTAAAAAATGGTATAAAGTTTAAGTTTAGGTTTTTGGATTGGCAGCGAAAGAATTGTAAAGGTTAAAGATAAGATGTTGGGAAGCATGCCATTTCACCATTCATTCTCATTCTCACCACATTATTGTCCATCTCCTTCTGGGAAACATTTTGTTCCCTTGCTTCTTGGATGGCATTAAATTTTCTTCAAGCACAGTCTAGCGAGAACAGATGTAAACCTACCTCCACTGCCAACTCAGAAGGAACAACTTTGGGGAACCTACACCAAATGAGTATCCTAACCTTGTCCAACTTCTAATTTTTTGTTGTTTGATCTACCTTCTCATAGCCCCACATGCTTTCCCAGTTGCCGCAAGTATTACTTTGCTCCATACATGAAACCATAACCTTAGACATTGTTCCACCAATGGTTCATCTTTCTTGTCATATGAGCCCATGGACTCCATTTGTCTATCCTTTATTTAGATCATTTTTGAGCTCTTGTTCCCTTATAATTGCCTCATCCTCAGATGACAAAATAACAAGGGAACAGACTTTCCTTCCCCTCATCCTGTCCGGTCTTCTCATTCCAATTTTGTATGCAGTTTTCCAAGCAGTTGCCACCCACTTCACTATTTCTTCCTCTTCCTGTTCAAAAAAGCTCAGTAATCAGCACCATAGGTCTATTATATAGAAAATTCCTTTTGCTGACACTTTCACTACTGTTTGTAGGAAGAGAATAAGACCGTAGCTACAGTTCTAGTCTTTCTTATCAACTATTTTCTGGGTAGGGTGCTGATGAATCTGAACCTCTTCTTTGGTCAAAAGTATGTTTATCATATTCATATTCTAGGTTGAGGATCACATTTCCCTCATTGTTGAATGTTTTCGATTTTCTTTTTGCATCCCTGTGCTTTGACCTATGTTAGGCATAATAGGCCCAAGGGTCCTTGATTTGGGGTTAAGGAAATTACTTGGTAAAACCTTTAGAGGTGGCATCACTCTCCTTCTTTGATCTCCTTAAAGTCTCCACAAAGTTGGGTGATGGAAGAACTGGGATAATTGTAGTCAGGAGCTTATATCCTAACATTCAGACAAAGGTGATGTTCTTAGATCTGGAGAGCATATTGAACCTCTTAGTTTACATCTGCAGTGAAGGGCCTGCTCTAAATAGTTTTTAGTAAGGATGAGATATAGGTTATGTGGTGCAGAACCAAAGGGAGAAAATTCTGATCTCTCTTCTTCAAGGATTAGGGTAGGTTTAGTGTTATTTATAAAGGTTAGGGTTGCTGAATTAAGTTTAGAAGTAGGGTTTACAGGTCGGGATTGAATAGAATAATGGCTATATAGGTATAGGAATGACGATTAAGAGTGGGATTAAAACAAAGGTTGAGTACAGCAGGTTGTTATGGGATTTAATGAGAGGAATCTGAGAAAACAAAAAATTGATTATATAAGTGGGTGAAGGGTGATTTAGGTAGCTGTGGGGTATGTAGAGGGCTAAGAAGACGGCTTGTGATTTATTTATTTATTTTTGGTAAAAAGGCTTGTGATTAAATTGGTAAAGTAACATAGCAATAAGGGGGTTTAGGGTATCAGGTATGAAGAAATGTGCTGAGAAAAAAAGAGTGATGGATATATAGGGTTATAATTTAAGGAATGGGGTTGGAGTTTATGAAAGCTAATGAAATTAGGGTTATGTAGGCTGAATAAAATAAGCTTCAGCTGTAAACTATGCTGTAGATTTACTGTAAACAAAGAAGAAAAAGAGGAAACAGAAGATACCAATTAGTGTCACACTAGTTGCTGCCTAGGAATCACTCAGAATTGAAAGTATCACACCTTCAGATCTGATTTCATACCAGAGACAAAGCAGCCATAGGCCTTGGAATTTTCATTTAATAATTAATGGTGATCAGTTTTAGTATATACACACACACACACACACACACCCTACAAGTCTAGCCTTCTCCTTTTTTCAAGTTGATTTTAACTTTCACCTTTTACTTAGAAACTAATTAACCTGTCATAAAGTGATACTCTACCAGTATTTGGTTATAATTTTCATAAATCACATTGGATTCATGATCTTGGATTTGTTGGAAAGCTAACTGATTAACTTTTCAAATGATACCAAAGTAAGCCAAACGGGTAAGTTTTAGCCGCCTAAAGTAAGGCCTAAAGAAGAGTGATGGAAATAAAAAAAAACCTGCCATGCTTGTGAATAAATAAAAAAACCGCAGACTAATTAATAGGAAAATAACCCTACTTAACCCAAAAATGACAAAATTATAAACTATTACCCAGCAAAATACTTGAAAGACCCCTACATGAGAGAAGAATGAGATATTTCCTTCCTTGGGCTTGTTTGGCTAGTATTTGATGGGGCTTCAAATATAATTATTTTTTGGATCTCAAACTTAAGTATGGACTGCTTCACATACCGCATCATTACTCATTAGGCTTTATCATTATCAAGAAGAGCATTGATTTCTCTTAGGGCTTTTTTAATCGTGTATCTATGTTCAAGAATTCAGACAAGGATAGAGGCATTTAAATCGTGTCAGAAGAATGGAGTTATGCATACATATAGATGACTCATATGCACATTTCTCAGCCCTTTTGAAGGGCGCTACTGTTGAATTTGATTATTTAGGACAGAACACAGATATTGTCTTGTTTGTATTATTGATCATTTTGACACACTTTCCTCAATCTTGGTATCATTGTAAGTGCATTGTCCAAGTACTTAAAGCATTTTACATACTTTTTGAAAGAATTTACACTATATAAACATCTAGATCAGGGGTTCATTTAGATTTAGGAAGGGTTGAGTAGTAAAAGTAGGGAGATTGATGATGATGAGTCATCTGATTCCCAGCCATCATTTGGCTGGCAGAGAAATGAGAAAAAGATGGTATTATGTAGTCTCTCTCTCTCTCTCTCTCCCTCTCTCCACCTGTTCGGCACACTTGTGGAAACTGGCTCTTACACTAGTTAAGCCCAGAACCCATAGGACACAAGGAAAGGGAATAACTTTTACCATATCAGAATGAGGCTCAAATACCAATTGATGTGGGACACTAGGATCAAGGCTCTGATTTGGTGCTTTGATTGAGAAATCTGCGGTGAAAAAAAAAAAAGAATAGATAAAGGTAAGAAGATACCGACTAGAGTCACACCGGTTGAATCTTGGAGTCACACTATTAGGGTTGAAAGTAAACCTTCAAAATTTTGGAGTCACACCCGAGAGAAAAACAGCTGTATTTTCCATTTTTTTTTCTTCATGAATAGAACAAGGAGCTGTAGGCCTTGAAATTTTATTCAATCATCAATAATAAATAATAAAATTATGAGTTACAAATTTACATTTCAGTTTTTCCAGAAATGGGGGTAAGGCTTACTGTTAGCGTCCCTGGTGGCGCGGGTTCAAGTCACGGAAACAGCCTCTCCATACCCCGCGTTAGCGGGAGCCTAGTGCACTGGGCCGCCCTTTTTTTTTTCAAATCACACTTTAACTGAACTTACTAAAAAAATAAAAACATCCCCAAATCATATCAGGTTCTCGACATCTTGGATTCTTTGGAAAGCTAACTAAATAAAATTTCGAATGACACCAAAATCAACCCAAACGGGTAAGTTTTGACTTCCCAAAATAAGGCCTAAAGAAAAGTGACAAATAAATCTTTCACTTTTCTATAAAGTAAATAAAATCTATTCACTTTTCTAAAACCCCCCAAACTGGCTAAAAAGAAACTAACCTAAATTAACCAAAACGTTGATCAGATTGAAAATTATTTACATACAAAAATTTTAAATCAAAGTTTCCAAAATTCTCTTGTATAAGCATATCAAATTTGAGTTTGGGTTGTTTTTTGTTCGGAATCACCAATTTCAGCTCTTCAGTCCTACATACATCATGGAGTGGAGCTCTTTTCAAAGAGTTCGATGCAGTTTATATCACTTGGGATGGAGATATGCATTCTTGTTGTTTCTCCTATTATGTTTCTCACTTTCAACTAGTGTTATTTATTTATATTTCTGGCAACAGTTTTCATGGGCCAAACCTAGCTTGAGCTCAAGATTTCCTTTTCTTATATTTCTTCCCCCCTATAGACGGTTTGAGTCAAGGCTTAGTTTCTTAGGCTAGTCACTAGCCTGGGATCACGCTAAGATTTGCAAACCCAGGCCAAGTTTGGTAACTCGGCTTAGGTGGGTCAATGGTACTTGCTAGAGATTGTGTAATTATGGGGAAACAAAGAAGAGAGTATGAATGTGAAGGACATGAATTTGCAGTGGATCCTAATCCAAAATGCTTGAGATTAGTCCACCAAGTTGGGGTTGAAAGAAAATGTGGGATCAGTTATCTAATAACATATAAGCTGAATATCCTTTGTAAGACTCTTCCCATCACAAGGACTGTAGGTTGAAGTATTGAATTGGGGATTTTACCAAGACAACATATTGGCTTATGTTTGAGCTAATACTGTTACTGTCATGACCTAAATCCTCGGCCCGTGGTGTGGGCCGGGTTCAGATCCGTGACATGGGAATGACCCACCCCGAACCCGTTTCTCATAGCATAAAGGCCAACAAGCGCGGAGTGTGTCATCAACCCTACTACCTATTCACATCACTTTCCATTTAAATTGATTACCTTTTTATTTCACATCCATTTAAGTCCATTTAAATCAATCACATCGCAGTGAAATAATAATAACTATAATCTAAAGTAAGTGCAATGGGAGTAATGAGATAACATTAATATCTAAAATCCTAATTACCAAGGGCCTCAACATGTCCATAGAAAAATGTTTACAAATTTCGCCCACGAAGGGGCCCATTCAAGATTCAAATATAAACATAATTCTTATCCAAAAGAAATAAAACTAGAATAGGCGGACCAGGGTCTTATCCTTGTCCCCAGGTGTGATACCTACACGCCTAGTCAGCTGCAGGTGGTGCCAATTGGGGTAAGCTTGATGGGCTTAGTGGGAGAGTATGCACTTTATACAACACAAAAGGGAAGCAAAACAGATATAACAGTAGATAGAATGATCCAAAGTAAAAGAAGGAAACAGAGCACATTAGTGCATGCATCAATAATAATGTGCATGTATCTCTACTAGAATGAAGTATTCTCATGCTCTAAAAGACTAAGTGGTAATTCAAACCAAGACAGTCTTAAAACATGCATATACTAAAGCTACATGTCATGTGTCATGAACTAATTAGCATATATTACTTAGATAAATAAATGCATGTAAAGTGAGAAAGTATACTACATGCCATATGCCAGGACCACGATGAACCAAATACCAAATTGTCACCAAATACCAACAAACCAGTCAAAGTTATCGATAAATCCAAATCCGAGTCCAAACCGAATAATCAAGACCAAACAAAGAGTTGGGTCACTAGGGCCGTCTTCACCTATTAATGTGACTTGGTGATTGAGTACCTGAAATTTTTAAAGCAAATATATAACTCTTTCGCCAATTATGTGACCTGATGGCAGGGTATTTGAAACCACTAAGCAAGTATATAGCCCATTCGCCAATTATGTGACCCAACGACAGGGTACCTAAATTCACTGTACAAGTATATAGCCCATTTGCCAATTATGTGACCTGGTGGCAAGGTACTTGAAATCACTGGGCAAGTATATAGCCCTTTTGCCTAATGACAGTCATCACTGGACAACTGGTGTTCATTCGTCTAATGGCGGTTATCACTGGACAACTGGTGTCCCTTTGCTTAATGACGGTCATCACTGGACAACTGGTGTCCCTTTGCCTAATGGTAGTCAGTGGACAACTGGTGTCACTTCGCCTAATGATAGTCATTACTGGACAATTGGTGTCTCTTCGCCTAATAGTGGTCATAGCACACGCATCAACCCACTTAGGGGTATATCATACTAAACCCATGTTTACAAATCCGATACTAAATCCAAGCTCATATATGTTAAAATCACTATTTCATAAGTATGTCATATAAAATAAATATCCGTGTATGCATGCTCATAAATATTTCCTAAACCGAAGAGGTAAATCACATATAAAGGTCAAATACTAATATGGAAATATAGATGCTTGTATCAATCTGAAGGCATATATGATGTTCATGAAAGTGAAAGCGTTTCATACTGAATACTACCATTGACATAACCAACTAGCCCAAATGTTTCCAAACCTTATAAAAAAATCCAAGCGAAATGTCCTTTGAAAACACCAAAGTAAACCATGCCAAAGACTAACATGCTTATGCCACTAGATATTTTTCAAATAGTGCAAAGCCAAAGTATTTACACATGGATTCTAAGATCCTAACATTGGAATCCATAAAATATCATAAATTATTATAAATCAACATGTATTTAAAGGAATGACCAAAGAGAACATTAAGCTCATGCAAATAATCCAAAGGCATCCAAGAAACATGTAAATAGTAAGGGAAAACAATAAGAATCATTTTATCAAACATGTAGAGTACAAGAATTAAGGAACTCAAAGGAAATCAAAGGGGAAACCCAATCTTCACAAAGAACATTCCAATCTCTACAACTCATGCAAAACATACTCCCAAACTTCTTCACATAGATTACAGACCATTCAATCCATCCCATAAAGCTCCATTCACAAGAAATAGTTCCATCACTCAAGAAAACAAAGAAATCCATAGAAAAACTATTATCTAATATGCTCACACCATGAAACTATAATCCATTATCAAAAAATCAACATACTCAAGAGGAAATAGAGATGAATCCACAAAAACATAACTCACCAACAACAAATCTAAGATCTTAGGAAATGAAAGTGCATAAAATGTATATCCACTCATCTACACCTTTTACTCTTTTTCTTGAAGTGAAATCTCTTCCAAACGCTCTTGCCCTTATCAATCCCTCTTTTCTCTATGAACAAGTAAAGTATTCCATAGTTAGAACACATAAACTAAGATAGGGAAATAGGAATCCATACTCATTTAGGTTAGATTTAGGAAGAAAAACACATTCTAGTATATTTTCAAGTTAGGAGTGAAACATACCAAATTGGGGAAGATCCCTCTCTTCCTTTCCTAAGCTTTTCTAATTCTTCTAACCTTTATTCTTTTTATTCTAAATGACTTAAATGAGGGTTTAGATGAATTATAACTCATCCAAGACAAGATCCCACATGTGTGGGGGTCTAATGGGTGATAGCCATGTAAAAAATGGCATAAAAATATAATTTTCGGAACATTCAACATTTCCTGTTATGATCGATCATGAGATCTGTGATCTATTGTGTTTGCGATCGATCAAGAGATCCGTGATAGATCACGGGCCTCTCTGAGAAACTCTTAAGAGCTTGGCTCCTTTTCGTGTGATTGATTAAGAGAGATGAATCACGTTTGTGATTCTTCTCGTGATTCTCGATGGATCAGTTTTTTAGAAAATTCAGCACTGACCCTCCGTGAAAAAACGGGTATAACTCTTTGTAGAAAAATCCAAATTGTGCACCGTTTGAGGTGTTGAAAAGTAGACTTGAAGACCTTTTCAATGATGTATGACTCATACTTAAATTGTCTTGGGATTGGTACAGGTCTACTTTTAAAGTTACCCTAATTACGTATTTGGAAAAACTTTGAAACTTGATAAGGTCATGGTCCAACTTGGGTTCTACACTTATAGCTTTAATCCAAAAGGTCTCTAAACCACTTTATGGTCTGTCTAAAACA
>JAOXJP010276214.1:0-19812 GCA_025762735.1 Platanus orientalis
TAGATTAGACACCTATTTATCCCTACATGCTGCAGCCTGTAACATCAGTCTTGTAGAAGGTCTGAAATCTGATTTCTGAAGGTATTTCCTCTGTTATCAGATCAGCAAGTCTTTGGGGTTACCATACAAGTTTCGGGTACTGGTATATACATCTCACCCACTGCTTTGGGTATCCCAGAACTTGAACAGAAGTCCCTTGAATCCTTAATTCTTAGTAACCTGATGTAGGATCCAAGGGGAAACGATTCCTACACTAATTGAAAAATTAGTAATTGGTGAGAAATAGAAAAAGACGAAAAAGAGAAAAGATAAGAGAGCTGAAGAGAGAGAGAGAGTAGAATGCTCACCTCATGCAAGGGGTTGAGAGAGAACTTGAGATACCACCCACTTCAACACGTGTTTTCTTTTCAAATATTCTTCTTCAATTGATTTTCATTGATCTAATGTGACCTTTAAATAGGCATTACATGGAGAATAAGATAAATAAAACCTAGATTCTACATCTAACAAAATAAATTTGTCAAATAAAAAGACTTCTAAAGAAAAAATAAGGAATCTTGGTTGGCACAATATTTGGCTTGTTGACCAAGTTATTGGGCCCCATAAGATCTCAAACAACCTTCCAAAATATTCTCCACAAAACTTCCTAAAATCCTAAACTTGCTAGCCAAATTTTCTAAAACACAAAACTTTCTAAAAACTCACTTTCCTAAAAATTAAAACTAGTAAAAGTTAAGACTTCATAAATAACACTATTCCCGTTTTTATTGACACTCCCTTAATAGTTTGGTCATAATTTTCCCAAATCACCTCAGATTTATGCAATCTTGGTCTAGTTAGAAAGGTAACTGAATAACCTATTTAATGACACCAAAATCAAACCAAAAAGTCAAGTTTTGGCTAAAGAAAAATTGGGTCCAAAGTGAAAAACGGGATTACAACTAAAACCCAGAAAAACTAAACTAACCATGGCACTATTGGCCTTATTAAATTACTACTAATTAACTCTTCTAAAATAAGAAAATAACAGAAAAATAAACAATTCTACTAGACTTGACAAAGAGGACTATCCATGGTCCTCTAGCTTCTTCCTCTCGACATCCTATGCTCCTGCATCATACCCATTACCTGTCCCTGTGTTACCTCAGCCAATATAAACCCTTTACCATTCTATCCCTCTTGTGATGCTTTTTTTATGCTGATTTGAGTGGTGGAGTGACCTGCTTACAAGGGGATTAACTACTATAATTGCTGCTGGCTGCTGTTCGAGGTGAAAACATTGACATGAAAGGCTGACCAATAGGATCCTTGTAGCTGTACCAGTTTTACAGATCTACCTAAGGTTTCTATAATGTTGAACTAGACCAGGGACTTCCATATTCAGCTGGTCCTATACACTTTATTGCTGGCCAGAAGAAGGATCCTTTATTGGCATACTTGCTGCATTTACAGCCCAGCCTAAGTGGACATTGTGTTGATTACTATTACCATAGGTGTTATTATATCACACCTGATTTTCTGTTCAAGGAAACCCTCATAACTGATATTGATCCTACTCAAAGATACTACTACTGTTGTTGATCCGAAGGTACCACAGAAGTGATACTTAGACACCAGTGCTTGATGTTTTAACATCTGATGGTATTGTTGCCCATTTATACACTACAAAAGTGCGACTTGTGTGTAGGGCTTGCTGCCTTATATTTACATCAAAGAGGAAATCAAATTTTCTACTTGTACATGAGAGACAGCAGTCCATGATAGGTGAAGGTGATTGCTACTCTTTCCATAGCTGGTGTTAAGCTAATGGGTTTCACAGTCAAGTACCCTTTTACTTTTCCTCATGGGAAGCGTATTGCGGTTCTACTAATTACCAATATAACTTTATCTCACATCGTTTGATAGAGAGGCTTTCAAAGCATGAGAACAAGCACTTTATTATTCAGTTTGGTCATGGAGGAGACTACATTGATAGTGTTGATTGTTACTTGTCTGAGGCCATTATAGAGGATCATGGAGTGATACTAGGGAGGAAGTGGTTGAATGAGAGGAAAGCTATCCTCAACATAAAAACATTTTAACGATTTGTGATTGGGGAATATACTATAATTTCCAAGTGAGGCCTACCGGATTGGTACATATTATTCAAGAGTGGTCAAATACACAAAAAGTATACCCTGACCCACTTGCTAAGTCAAAGAAGAATGAGGAGTTCACTGATTCAAAGCCTGAGGTTGTGATATATAATGATGAGTCACAAGTTGTGGAAGAAAAATTCAAGGTGGAAATTCAGAAAAGTGAAGCCAATACCACAAATAGACATTAGTGTGGAATAGGTTAACGTGACTAGTGATGAGCTAGTAGAGATTATAGATGAATGTCACCTTGCTTCTTCAGTTTGTGACCAGCCACCTAGTAAGGTTCCAACTTCAGTTCAGAGCAAGATTCAGCCCATCTTAGCAGGCATTCCAGCCCAAGGTTTTATGATGGTGTCCAATATTGTTGAGTCAGCTCATATTCAGCCAGATGTGTATTACAAGATTTTTCCATTACCAGCATTATCAGGAGACATCTACGTACTATGAGATCCTTTTTATATTTGATGCTTTCAATGCAACGGGTTTACATCACAATCTGATTATAGAATGATATGATTCGTGGTTTATTAGCTCCAATTCTTCTAGAATGCTAATTTTTTCCCTCTACAAAACTCAAGGTCGAGTTTTTTCAAACAAGGGGGTTTGATGAGGACATGGGAGACAAAGTGGGACCCACACATGGACCTAGTGGGGTCCACACGTGAGGACTATGGTGGGATACACGGAAGATATCAAAGAGAGATGGCTATATGCTGTTTTGGAGCTTTAAAGGTGGTTTTATTCTTTTATTTTATGGTTTTATGAATTATTAGAGTTAGGGACACTAAAGGTATTTTAGTTTTTTTACCTATTATGTAATAAAGCCTAATTTAGGCTTGGTCAACCAATAAGGAAAAGGAGGACGTTTTTAGCTTTCTTTTATGTCTTTTGTTTCTATTTTTTATTGTAATCAAGGAGAAAACCCTACCCTAATCGTGGATTTTAAAGGTGGTGCCTCTCTTCATCGAAAATTAATGAAAGAATTAATAAAAAAATCCTAGTTTTCCTCTCTTACACAAGTGAAAGTTCTAATTTAGGCTTGGTAAACCAATAAGGGAAAGGACGTTTTTAGCATTCTTTTATGTCTTTTGTTTCTATTTTTTACTGTAATCAATGAGGAAACCCTACCCTAATCATGGGTTTTAAAGGTGGTGCCTCTCTTCATCAAAAATTAATGAAGGAATTAATAAAAAAATCCTAGTTTTCCTCTCTTACACGAGTTAAAGTTCTTCAAGGTTCTTGTGCCAAACTTTGAACTTGGTTGGTGATTTCCAAAGTTTTGAGTTGGTGATTTCTCACATATACTTATTTATCTTTTTCCATCTTATCATCTTCTTTGTCATCCTTTTTTTCTTGCATCTTCTTACTCTCTTTATTTTATTGGTTTTCCACCATTAAACCTTGCTGCCCATAACCCAGAAACTTTCTTCTTCTTCCATCTTCATCAAACTTCTCCATAACCCCATTCCCATTGCTACCCTTTTTGAAATTACTCCATAACCACCATCATCCAAACCCGACACCCCATTAAATCAGTCGACCACATCAAAAAACCATATCTTTTGTTTGAAATCCATTAGTAAATACCTTCTTCTTACTGCCATTTTTTTCCAGCAACCCTTTTCTCTGGATTTCTTAATTTTAACACAATGCTACCTAGTATACACTCTGCGGCTACTTCAAAACCCACTTTCTTAGTGTTCTTGATATTAAGAATCAAAACCCATTATTTTAAACCCTTGGCCTGCTTTCTCAATTGGGATTTAATCATCTCTTAAAGAAAACCCAAGCTCTTATACCCAGCAGAATATAAACCTACTCCTTTGACCCTACATCACCATTGGAAGTAATCCTTGCTTGAGCTTTGAAGAGATTCACCAATCACTTCTTGTTTACTGTTTTGTGTGGATATATTTGCATACAAGGTATTTGATTAATTACCTAAGTGCCTAGCGAGAATGCTATTTACATGTGTGTGATCTGAGTGATGAAACCTAATGGAATCAAGTTGTCTCATGTTGCTGATGGTTGCTGATTGATTGAACCTGAGAGTTTGAAGTCTAAGGGTTTTATTCTTGCAGTTAAGGGTTTTTCTGCATTCTAAGTGTTTGAAGTAATGCCTGAGAGCATGTTTCTATATGGATTGATATTTTTTAGTGGGCTGCTTCAAATTTTGGGTAATCTTTGGTTTAACTGCATCATTGACCTTCCAAAAAAGGACCTAAAGAAAAGTGACGGAAATAGTTCTTTCACTTTCATTAAAATTAAATAAAACCTAGTCTATAAAAACCCTTAAATTAACCTTGATTAACCTAAAATTGACCAAATAAAAAAATTGTCTCAAAAATTTTAAACCCAAAATACCCTTGTATAAAACCATCAAATTTGAATATGGGCTCTTTCTTGTTCTGCAGCATTAATGATACAGAAAATGGGGAAAAAAAAGAGAAATAAATAAACAATCAACTACAACATTGGCCTTACTAATTGGCAGTATTGTGTGTGTAGCATTTGCATAATTTATATAAAGTAAAGAAAGACAATATTGGCCTTACTAATTGGCAATATTACAATAACTTTTAGTGG
Organism: Platanus orientalis; assembly: GCA_025762735.1. Taxonomy (NCBI): domain Eukaryota; kingdom Viridiplantae; phylum Streptophyta; class Magnoliopsida; order Proteales; family Platanaceae; genus Platanus; species Platanus orientalis. Next base: position 4,725 of record JAOXJP010276214.1, read on the forward strand.
CTTATGTGAGCATGTAGTAGCATATTCCAAAAGTTCTCTACTTGTCTAGCATGGCATGTTTCATCTAATGCACATTCGTTTAAAAAAAATTAAATTAATATTGTTTCATCTAAATAAATAAATATTGTTGGCCAGGACCAACATTATTTTTTATAAGTTTTCCTCTCTTTAGGAGATGTCTTATCCCCTTTCTTTTTTCTAATAAAGTTTTTTATTCATCAAAAATATATATATAATGCAAAACTTAAGATGAGTTATTGACAAGGACAGACTGCGAAGCTAAGGATGCTGAATGACCACAGAAACAAAAAATAAATCAAACCGAGGCAGGGGGGATTACCAGTATCAGCGACTCCACACGACGTCTCATTCGGGTATGCATGAAACCTTCCGAGCACTGCAAGAAAATGAGATCAAACAAACAAATACAGTATATGCACAACACAAATGTTGTATGTAGGTAAGTATATTCCAAGACACTATAGCTTGGATAGTGGGACAATGCTCAAGAAATAAGAGTGTTTCATGCTGGAATGCATGTAGATGCATGAAGGTTCACCAGGTAAAAACATTCTGAGGCTGTTACCAAACTCATCCAAAGTGAACTTGAATATAGAGTAGGTTTTTACAGTAGCGTCTGGCTATTACCATGTTATCAGCCAGAATAATGGGTTGAAATGTAATATCAATAAAGGGAAACAAGACCACTCAAAATAACCCAAAAGAAATAGATTTTCTGGACCAACAGCCCAGGCTTCCTTCCTGCTTATTGAGAACATCTTTTTACACTATAGGCACAGTGCTATCAATTCAGACTGTCCAAAATTTGGGCAGCCTCTGAAATAATCATGGACCAAAAATGACACTGTTGGCAGCATGCTTTTTCCGAAGATATGTCCCAAAGAGGTAGGGTGATGTCGGGTCGTGTTCCCCATGTGGTGTGCTGGACACTATGGAACGAAAGGAATGATCGCTTCCTCAATGGCAAGGAAAGCCCCCCTCAAATCAGCGGCTGATTGGGTGATCTCTCTGATCTTCTCCTGGTTATCTCATTTACCCCTTTTCACTGGGTGTAAGTATTCAGATATGATGTTGAATTGGGACAAGTTGGCTTTTCTATAAGCCGTTGTATCTGGCAATTTGCCTTGTGCTTTTGCCTTGTAATAAAATTTTACCTTACTGATAAAAAAAAATGACACTGTACCAACAATCATAACCATCAGGATGATGCAAATGCAATATTGACCACCAAATTACATTGGTACTCTTATTTAAATGGTTATGACCATCAAATGGACTAAAGTTTATCTTGTGGCTAATCCAAGAGATGGCCAAATATTTAGATGGTTCAGATTAAGGGCCGCTTATACCCAAGAGAGAGAGAGAGAGAGAGATTAAAGGGCAACAAAGACTTTTTCTTCCTTTGGAGTAAGTAACCTCACTGATTTCAGACCATGGCCCATATGCTTTTCTACCAAGAGCTCACAATCAATTGATTAAGATGATGATCAAGTGTACCATGTCTTAAGACAAGAACAATAAACAAGGATGGGTGTTCATCCACAAAACGGGTATCTAACTAAAACCAAGAAAAAAATTGAAAGTTTTCTAGTCAATATGAGATGTGCTTTTGTTACTAGATTATGAGTGTTCAAACCTGTTCAAGTATGATCATAGAATATTAACTATGACCATGCTAAATTATAAGCCGAGAAAACAGAGATGCCATCGGTTATGCTGTTTGTGGCAAATAGAAATCTGACCTTAACATGATAACTAACATACGCATGAAATGTTGATAGACTCCAAACAGTTCTATCCAGCTTTCTGCCTTCCACATGGCGTGGGAAAATGACTAAAGAAACAGGAAAACAGAGTATGTGAGTGTACAGTGAGAAACAAGAAAAGGAAAACAAAGTCTGACTCAGTTTTCTAATATTACCAAAAGTAACAAATCCTGCATTGACAGATAGTGCTTGAGCGGGAGCTTCCTTCAATTCTAGAGGAGGAGAAGGAGACCACAAACAAGGAGGGGCATTATTAAGTCCAGCTGTGCGCCTAGCCTCCACAAATTCCTGAACAATGATTTTCTATGATGGTATCTCCTCAGCAAAACTTAACAGCAAAAAAACATGGAACTAAACAAGTATGGGTACATGGAGTCATAACGGAAGCTTGAATTTAACCTTTTCTTCCAAACGTATTATTAGAACCTCCATAATCTAAAGGGGTTTTCCAGCATCAATCTTTGGATGCATCGCTTCTATTTTTCTGATTATAATATCTAAAATTGACTTATGAAGTAAGGTGACATCATAACACGAGTGCCTCTCAGGCTAGCTTAATCTCTTGTCCAGGTTTCAAACACAGTTTTGGAGGAGAAGAAGAAGAAGAGAAACAAAAGAAAGAAAGAAAAGGCATGCATGTACCTGCAAGAAGGAAGTTGCCAGTACAGTATCTATGGAATCCTTGAATCTCATGGGAAAAACTACAGTCACCTTTTCTGCCTGCAATAAAATAGTGTGTAATTTAACCTGACTGACTCTCAAGTATGACCTTTCTGTTAAAATATAAATTGATTAAAAGAAAGAGTTTCAAGAGGCATCCAAATTGAACATGCTCTATGAAGTACCACCTTAATTTTGATTATATCACATCCATTAACTTAGAAAAAAGCTGAATATGCAACAAACTTCAAAATTAAGAGTATGATAACCTTTCAATTAAAGCAAAGGTTTGAACAAGCCCAACACAAACCAATACAGTTATGCTGAATGGGAAAGGAAAAACCTATTGATCAAGAGCCCAACATAAACCAATACAGTTATGCTGAATAGAAAAAGAAAAAATTTTAAATACCAACAATAGGACTTTCTTTCTTCCATCAAATACAAACAGAGCTCACCATAGATCAATTTGTTATGAATGACACATCATAATAAAGATTCGTCAAACTTGAAAGATTCCATGCAATTATAACAAGTAACATATCCCAGAAGACTAAAATATAAACAAAAAGAATGAACCTGAGGAACAAGGAAAAAAGACTCCTTTGGCCGATGCACAAGAGCAACAAGTCGATCTACATCTGGTGCAACTGTCTTTAAAGCAAGATGCTTTAGAACCACTCTTAATGGAGCTCCCAGTACCACTTCTCTCACAGATGCAATCTTCACCAAAAGAGCGTGTCGTTGCTCTACATATAACAAAAGTAAGAAGTATAATCAAAAAACTTAAAATATATTATGATGTAAACACCCCCAAGCTTAGATTTTTTAGTACAGTAGACTGAAAATGAACTCTTAAGTAATAAAAATGAAATCCAACACAGTACAAGATTTTCTACGTTTTGAATGTTACCTTATTGAGAAGGTTCATTTTGACACAAATCAAGGTTGTTTGAAGCAACCAAAATGTTGAGGGTATCAGAATAATGATACAAATACAGATCTAGATATTCTATGTTGGTTTGGTTAATCTTATTGATTATTACTGGTACACTTAAACTTGCTGTCCCTGTTCAATTCAGTTTTAGTTTGCTTCAACATTAAAGAATATAAAATTTGAGAGGAGAGAGAGAGAGAGAGAGAGAGAGTCAATAACTCCCTCTCCCCTGAGCAATAGTCTTTGTAAGACCACATTCAGCCATACAGAAGAATTAAAAGTTTTCAATAGTAAGTGGCAAAAGAAATAATAAATAGAGAGCACTATTTGTTCTCTCTCAAAAATAAATAAAAAATAAAAAAGTAAGTGCGTAGGAAATAATAAATAGAGAAAGAAATAAAAGTCTAAAATGCCTCCACTAAAAGATATTAAGAAACTAATACAAATAACTATCCCCCTCAAGTTGGACCATAGACATATACTGGTCCCAGTCCGACTTGTTGAGAATGCTGGAAAGATGCATTCTAACATAGTACTTTGTGAAGGAAAAAAAAAAAAACCTGCAAGATTGCCTTCAGAGCCAATGAATGGAGTATCTTTTCACTAGATGTGACCTTCTCTTTGATAAGGTGACAATACACCCTCAATGCGCTTATCAGTCAAGTGAAAGGCTACCCCCTACTCACCTATCTCTCTAAAAGAAAACCGCTCCCCAGAAGAGATGGATGCTAGACAAATTCCAAAAGTACAGCATAGGTGGGCTTAAATTTATGGGAAAGGGAAACAGTTGAAGAAGGTAAAAAATAAACAATAATATCTTGGTAATTAACCAATATGAAAGGTATTGATCATAGTGTTATGGTATTGCTGTATGAACGTTTACTGCAGCACTGTGTACATGCCATACAAAGAAGGGATGGGCATATGGGTATAAAGTGGGGTCTACTATAGAAAATAAGTAAAGCAGAAATAAGAGTTACTAAGGATGAAAAAGGGACTAAAGGGGCCGTATGGATATTATTGCAGTCTAAAGAAAGAGGCTGAAACAATAAACAAATATGTGGTAACAAGTCGGTGTAAGGGATAATTGGGATTTAAAAGGCTTCAACAAAAAATAAACAATAAAGAAAAAATATAAAAAGAAAGATATAAGATCAAGAGTCAACCTTAAATTCTTCAAAAAGAAATTTAGAAACCATCAAATGGGACCTTATTGAAGTAGTGAAGGATTTTCATAGGAATGGATACTTGAATTAAGGCAGTAGCGTGACATTCATCATGTTGATCCCAAAAAAGGAGAGAGCTACGTGTCTTAGAGATTTTGAACCAATAAGCTTACTGAGCAGTACCTCCAAAATCATAGCGAAGATTCTAGCAACAAGGCTAAAAGAGGTGTTGCTCCCCTCAGTTATTTCCCCAAACCAAAGGGCATACTTGGCAGGGAGATCAATTCTAGATAAGGTAATGTGTGCAAATGAAATCATCAATTCCAGGATTAGAGAAAATATCCAAGGGGCGGTATGCTAGCTAGATTTGGAAAAAGCATACGATCATGTTAGCAGGATGAGAAACTGTTATTTTTTTTATTTTTTTTTTAACTGTTATGGCACATCTAAATGGATGTCTTATGGGATTTTTTAGAGATTCTAATGTAACATGCATATAGGTAAGTGAAATGTGTGCCAAGGAGATTAAACATAAAATCACACAAGTAATAAAGCACCATAACCTAGATTCCTACTCACACCAAACACAAGCAAATCAGGTGGTTCTTTAGCTAAAATAATTATGCATTAAAGGAGTAAAGGAAAACAAAGTAAAAAACATAAATAAAACCTAATTAATATGCTAAGTTATCTAACTAAATTAGAGAACAAAAGAGAGTGTGATTGTTGTCCAGAAAATCTGAGTGTATTAAAGTGTTCATAAAGTGTCAAACCATGGAAATTGAGGTATCAAAGTGTAGTATAAGATGATGGGACTAAAGGTAAGCACTTTAGAGGTTAAGTGTGTTAATTCTAAGAGGTTGTAACACACCTAGGTGCTGTCCAAGCATAAAATCCAGCAAGCAATACAATGGGGAAATTTAGAAAACACATAGTATGCAGGGATTTTAAAGTATATCAAATAATAACACTATGGAAGTCAAAACATGGGGAATTTGTTCGGGTTTAAAGGGGCTGTTGTTAAGGTTATCTTAAGACTAAAATTTAGGGGCTGTGGTGTTTGAAAAACACCTTGAAAAATACTCCTAGCAGTCCCTAACATATGCCACAAAAACCACCAAAATCACTCCCAAACATGGATTCAAAAGATATCAAAAACTGAAAGAATAGCACCTGATTTTTATAGGAACAGCAACCTTTGTGTCTTCTAGTATAGGTCTTTCCAAAATCCCAAGCAAAGAAGCCGGAACAAAGAAGTTTTGATGAAGTTTCAAATCAGCCCAGAAAATCTAGCAGTGCCGCCACCCTCTTAGAAGACCCTAGGAATCACCTAGGGTTTTGAAGAAAACCCAGGAGCTCCTTCCCTAGTGGTGTCGCCCAGGGGTCTAGTTGCTCCTAGAGGTGTCAAATCAGCCAAAGCTTTGGCTATTTGCAGCTGCTACTTGATCTTCTAAAACTGGCCAGCAAGCTTCTTTAGGCCATGTTTGATTCACTAGAGTTCCCAAGTTTTCCTTGGAATTATGTATGATTTTCCCAGTAAAACATGGTTTCCAGCTGTCTAATAAGGTGAGAAAACCACCCAAAAAACCACTCTCCAACGTCGTGCCTTTCCCATCAGTGCCTTCTATACCCATTTTTATTCATTTCGTTTTTCCGACCAAAATGGTCGGATTTGTTGCATTCCGTCAAAAACCCTCCAATGGTCATCTGTAACGGTCATTTTTCTCTCTACCTAAACCATGTGAAGAAGATGATTCAGCTAAAGCTTACCTGATCTAATGGCTTTGGTAGCTTTGGTGAAACCGACTCCTAGCAAAAGAGCCTTAAGTGTGACCCCAATTTTTTATCTTGTGCTCCTGTTCAAAAATCTCAACTTGCCTCAAAAAGCAAGCTTTAGATGAATGTTCTGCACTCTTAACCGTACCAACCATCAGCTTTGGCAAAATTGCTTTGTTTTTGCATATCTGTAGATGGGGCGTGAAGGAGATGAAGAGAGGGATCTCATACAAATGTAGTGGCAGTTCGTAGGCTTGATCAAGGGATGGAGGTTAGAAGTGAGGAGTGTTGAATGATTGATGGTAGATCGTGATCCTTGTAGCCAGACTCTTCCTTCCCTGATTCAAGGGGACAGTTGGGAGGTTTTATAAAGAGAAATGTTAAAAAGAAAAAAATGAGAACAGCCTCAACGCAGGTTACAAAGATGTTAACCGCTGCCACGACGACTTTATCACTTTTCTTTCCAACCTGTCTTGGCATCAGATGGTATTGGAAAGAAAATTAGCACATTGATTTTCTTTCTATTCCAATTGGATTCCATGCTAGTTTTCCTATTCATTTTCTTTCCGAGCTCATGACTTGAAACAAACAGAACCTTAACACCTGGGCCTAAGAGAGAACTTAATATGGTTCTCTTAGGACTGAGATTTTGATCAGTCTTCCACCACTACTAATGTCGCCCAGCCTTGTTGCAACCCTAGGATGCTTCGAATCAACAAAATCCTGGAAGAGATGAGTGTGGTGATGACTTTTCTTACAACTTGTAAATTTCCAACAAGCAAGACCTATAGAAACTTGTTAGAATGGAAAAGATAAAGATAATAGTGATCTTTTTAACCCAAAGGGAAGGGACCAGCCTCCACCACCACTGTTAAACTTGGCGGAAACCATATCCCTTTTCAGGGTTTTGAGCTTCTAATCTTCACGTCCAAGGAAGAAGAAGAAGAAGAAGAGAGAACAATGTTCAAAACTGATTTTTATTGCTTGGGGAAAAAGACAGGTCGTAAGGTCTTTATAAAGACTCTCACGGCTAGGTTTAGATATAAAATATGGTCATCATATCAAAATACCCCTAAAGCCCATGTATATATATCAAAACTACCCTCAACATAAAAAATAATAAAATCCCTTATTAGACAAATAGGGACTAAAATACCCTCACATAAAATGTACCCCCCTATAAGAGACATAAATAATGTGTACCTAGATAAAAGAAACACTCCTACTAATAAAATAAAGCCTAAACAAAACTAAAAGTGTCTTTGGGCATAGCATATAGACAACCCCTATTAGAACCAAAGAAGAGGTCCAACTCTCCTGCGTCGTCTCTAGTAAGTCTAGAAGGCACACCTAAACCTGATGTCCTCATCAAATTCAAGTTGAGCTATCAATGAGCCGAGCTAGCTCGCCTTGTCATGAACCGAGCCTAAGCTTTCAATTGAGCTCATTAGCTAAACAAGCCTGAGCCAAGCTACATTATGCTCAACTCACTAAAAGATCGGCCGTCAAGGGCTATATTTATATATAAATATACATAACTTAATATGTTAATACAAATAAAGGACATATCATAATCAAATACCTCTTTCCTTTATTATATAATTTTTTTTAAATGTCAGTTGCTTTTAAATAAAATATAAAACTACACTTGTTATAGTGTACTTTGTACGTCAATTATGGGAACAAAGGACCAAAATGACCCCAATAGTTTACCGAAAAAATGACTGATCAAAAAGTACAAAAAATATACATATAAAAAAGTAATTAACAAAGTACATAGTAATAAATGATGATCTTTTTAGTTTGAACACCTTTTTCGTTTGAAATAGTGTTGGACTCTTTTAACCTAATAAATATAGTCGTTGCTCACTCACCACTCACCAAAGTTAAGTGTAATGAGCCGAGCTCATCCCTCAAGCTCGTGATGAGCCTGAGCCCGATCCTTAGGTGACGAGCCTAAGCTGAGTTGGGCAAAGCTCAACTCGGCTCGGCTCGTTGACACCCCTAGATTCAAGGGGGTTGCATCAAGGGGACCCATCATCACCCTCTATATTTCTCATAATAATAGAGACATTGGAGGTTATGCTAAAGAAAGCACTAAAAGAGATGTCTATTTGAGGGCTTCGGTATAGGTGATGGTGGCCCACCAGTCATTCACTTGCAATAGTAGACGACATTTTGATTTCCTATAAGCACTCCAAGAGGTAGATAAAGACAATTAGATGTGTCTTGAGATGTTTCGAGGCGGTCTCCGATAGAGGTGTCAGTCGAGACTTGCCTAACTCAGCTCAGGCTCGTTACATGAAGGCAAAGCTCAGGCTCGTCACATGAAGGCAAAGCTCAAGCTCGTGACCTTAGGCTCAACTTGAGCTCATAATGGTAGGGCTCAACTCACAAAAAAAAAAAGGTTCAATAGCCTAAGGGCCCATTAGCCAAATTTGTCTTGTTTGAACATTATTATTGTCACACTATATATGTCATGACCCATATCCGCGGGTTGAGAAGTGAGCCGGGTTCGGACCCGTGACACGAGAATGACCCACCCCGAATCTGTTTCTCATAGTGGAGAAATCAACGAGCTCAGAACGTGTCACTAACTCTCTTACTTAACCACATATCATTTTCCATATAAATCTATTTTCTTATCATTTCACGTCCATTTGAAATAGTAATCACATCACAGTAGAATAGAATAACAATGGTAAACTAAAATCCTTTGCAGCAGAAATAGAAATAACATCATGACCATCCAAAATTATCTCATAACCATCCAAAATAAAAGGGCCTACATCTGCCCATAAAATATATACAATCGTTGCTCACAAAGGGGTCCATCTCAAATAAACAATGTACTACATCACTAATAAAGTAAAACTGAAATGAAATGTATCATCCTTGAACTTGAAAGCCTCTTCCTCATATCTTCCTCTTCCTAAGACGCGATCTAACCTATGCGCCTACACATCTGCAGGTGATGCCAATTGGGGTAAGCTTAACGTGCTTAGCGGGAGAATATGCAGTTTATACAATACTAAAGAAAACCAAAGATAATCACAGTAACAAATAGAAGGAATAAAGATAAACTAAATAATTAAAGTAGGAATGAGAGTATATCACATTTACTAAACATGTATCCCTACTATGAAACGAGTATACACATGTCACAAGATAACCACAAGAGATTCCAAAGTGAACTAAGTTGAATTCTGCACATGTCACATGCTAAATACTATATGTACATGCATAGTAATGTGTGTGACACATGCAAATCACAATGGTATCACATGTCATATTTAAGTATAAATGAACCATGAAAGGTCTCCGATAAAACATATCATAAGTAAACCATAAAAGGTCTCTGGTGGGAACAAATCAAATAAACCACATAAGGGTCTCCGACATAGTATATCATATAATCATATAAGGTCTCCAACACATCACATCACATAACCCATTTAAGGGTCTCCGTCACAGCACATTGTATCACATATGTTGGGCCACCAAAACCATTAAAACCAAGATTATTTTGCTTAAATCTAAGGTACTAGGAAAGGAAAGTGTTCACTATATTTGCTTTTCCTCTTTACTTAAGCTTCAAAGTCCTCCAAGGCTTCCTTCCCCTTCACTCTATCTTCCAATTAGGGAAGAACTCTCACACTAAGCTCAAGAACTTTTTCTAATCTCCCTACCTCTTTCCCTATTTGTTCTAATGAGGAGAAATGACCTAATTGAGGTGTTAGTAGGGTTACAAGTTGCCCATGACGAGATCCCACATGTTTGGGGGACCAATGAGTAAGTGTCACATCAAAAATCAAATTTTTTAGTAATTTTCCGTCATTTTTTTAATTTCTGGTTCTCAGGACCCTAAGCCCTCGCCTTGACAGGCAAGCCCTTGAGTACCCTTTAGGTGAGCGTTTGGCCTGAGAAACCCGAACCTCCTCCAGTTTCTTCGACAAAATCCACCGTGGGGAAAACGACCGTAACTTTCTCTAGAAAATTCGGAGTTAGGCACCATTTGTTGCTGGAAAGAAGACTCGACAAACTCTCCAACAAGGTATGTCTCATACAATAATTCACTCGGGATTGGTGTCAGTGGGCCAAGGAAGTTACCGCAATTACATTGTTGGGAAAACTTCCGAACTTGAGTAGTTTTAGGTCCAACTTAGATTCTATACTTCTAAATTGGTCCAATAGGTTCCTAAACCACTCTAAGGTTTGTATAAGCATGTGAAATGACAGTTTTATCCTTATGGAGGTAAAATTATAATTTTACCCCTTAAGTGCAACACAGGGTGTTACAATATAATATATAAAATTCTTAAACAAACCGAGATTTTAGCAAGCTGAGCTTAATGAAGCTTGGCTCAAGCTCATTTAGGAAAATAGCTTAAATCAAAGCTCACGCTCGGCTCTATGAGCTTAAAATAAGGCTTAGCTCATGACGAGCCGAGCCTAGCTAACTCGGCTCATGACGAGCCCTAGCCTCAAGTTTGAAAGTAAACCTCCAAAAGCATCATGTACAAAGTAGGTGAAGTGTCACAACTGAATATGTTGGCGAAGAACCTAGGATGTAGAGTGGGTTCTTTCCGGCTAAATATTTGGGTCTTCATCTAAGATCGGGCTAGAAAAGAAAAGAGATTTGAAATAGGATGGTGGAGAGAGTTCTGAGGAGGGTGGCAAGTTGGAAGCTTACTTTTCAAAAGAAGAAAAGCTTACTTGGGTAAAGGCATCCCTCGAAAATATCCCCATCTAATTCTTATCTTTCTTATTTTTGTTCATCCTTCCTAGATTGATAGAGAAAATCATTGCAAGTATATTAGATTTGAGTCCAAGGGTTTATATTGGATAAGATCTATGGGCTTAAGGTTTAGAATGAGAAAAAGAAGAGAGAATAAAGTGAGGGAATGTATTCGTATGGAAAGCTTCCACATCCTCTCATACTAATTTTATTTATATACCAATAAAATACAAAAATACATGAATTATACACAATATTTACAAGTACACCCTACCAAGCATACCAAGACAAAAATACCCCTAATACATGATTACAACGTATACTACTTTACTCTTAACACTTCCCCTCAAGATAGTATGTAGATGTCACTCATACCTATCTTGTCAACATTTTTTGTAAGGGCCACTCAAATCCTTGTAAATTAATTTGCTAATTGTTCTTCAATATTTACAAATGCTATACAAATCAAATTTTCCCGAATTAGATCATTTCTTCAATGAAATGTCTATCAACTTCAATATGTTTTGCCATGTCATACTGAACTAGGTTGTGAGCAATATTGCTTATTGTCACAATACATACCCATTGAGCCTTGAGTGATGAATCACAACAATCACAACAATCTCAACAAGCCTTATATCCATAAGAGTTCAAAGACAGCACACTACGGGCTACTTCTTAGTTCTTACCTCTCCATGTAACCAAGTTGCCTCCAACAAATGTGGAGTAACCTGATGTGGACGCCCTATTAGATAAGAATCCTTCCCAATTGGCATCAATGAATGCCTCAATTAAAAGGACACCTCTCTTGTTATACGAGAGACCCTTTGAAGTACTGAAGAGCTCAATAGGCTGCCTCTAAATGTGTTGTCATGGATGCATACATAAATTGACTTGTAACTCAAATTGCAGATATAGTCAATTAGAGAAATATCAACTTCCCCACTAATCTCTGATATCTCCCTAAATCAATCAGTCGGTCACCCTCATCTTGTAATTTGTAATTGGGATCAATGGGTGTCTCACATGGTTTGCAGCCCATCATGCAATTATCCTATAGTAGATCCAAAACATATTTTGATGTGGAAGCTTGATGACATGGCAACCTACTTGGAATTTGGTGGCATCCATTTGGATCTCATATTTTCTTATAGGTATTATAACATTCTGTATATGTATTGATGTGGCATATCACTTCAGGAATGGTAGATTAGCATATTGGATAATCAAAATAATTTCAATCTCAATTCATCATCCATGAACTTTGGCTTATTAAAATTGCTCTTGTTGAACTTAGAGCACTTGTTGGATACTTGGTGAAATCATCTTGTTGCATTAAGGAAGATTAGTAGAACAATTAATATTCGAATTGCATCCATTAAGAAAAAGACACCGAAAATTTAGAAGATCCTATTCCCCCCCCCCCTCTAGGATCCTTTCAGCCTAGAATTTCAAAATTGCTGGCCATACACTACTTTTGGGAGTATTTTTGGCTCTTTAAAAAAAGCCAAAGTGGGACCCATGAATGAGCTGGTCGACATCTCTAGAATTCCCATAACTTTGGAGATCTTACGAATATTTTGTGGGGCCCATGGGGAGTAGTTGACAGCCCCATAAGTTGGTGATTTAAGGAGTCATTTTTATTAGTAGTCTTGCTTATTTTAAGAGTTTTAGCTAGGTAGGACTTGTGTTTTTTTAAGTTGTTCTGGATTAGAAAGTGGTAAGTTTAGGAGTCTGAGTATCTAGGAATTTGTTTTAAAATTGGACTCTTTTTTTTTTTAATTGGAAAACCTTGTAATGCCTATATAAGGCACTCCATCGATCAATAAAGGGGTGAATTATGATTTGAAAAATTGACTAGCATGTGTATGTGGTGGGTGTGACCCAACCTTTCTCTCTCCTCTCTTATGGGTTGAGATCATGGATCTCCCCAAGTTATCCTCTCTCTCTCTCCTTCATTCTTCTAGCTTCTCCACGAGTAAGTGGTCTTCTCTGCTTATCTCTCTCTTCCTCTCCTCTCTTCTTCCCCTATCTCTTCTCTATTTCTTTCTTCTGTCTCCTCTGATTTTCTACTGAGATTTAATAACCTTAAGCCTAAGCTACTGAAATCAAACCTTACTCAGATCTGAAATCAGTCCTTGTTTAAACCTTTATCCAGTCTTGATATCAGTCCTATATCTGACCCTGTTCTTGCCTTGTATAAACCAAATTTAACCCCACTGTTCTGCCCATAGAACAGTACCTGCTAACCCCTTACAACACTAATCTCGTGGCCTATCTCTGTCCCCAAACCTGAACCCAATCTGCCCCATAGACCTGCCAAATCAGACCTTATTCTGACCCCTTCAGACCCCTGTATCTTACCTAATTTGTTCCCTTATTTGAGCCTAGATGTTACCCACAATTCACTTGATTTCACCTATTCTATCTTACCCTATACAGCTACTGTTATACCACCTTCTGTAGCAGTCCCTCACAGTACCCTGTTTCCCATTTAAGTATACCTGAAAAATTCTCCTTCACTTCTTCTGCAGAAAAATTAGCCCTTCATCTTGAAAACTTAGAACATTATTGGGTATATATCAATAAAAGAGACCTTGAATATCATGATTCCTAGGCCTAAGCCCCATTATCCCTGTCTCGGTGCATCCCTATAACCTATAGAACACCATTGCTCAAGTTAAATATCATGATTCATAGGCCTAGGCCCCATTATCCCTGTCTATGAGCCTCTGCTCCATAACCTCTAAAGCACCATAGATCAGTTCTTGATTTTTTTTTTTTTTTAATTTTTATTTTAAGATTCCAAGCTCTTACCCTACAATAATCAAACAAGTGTACTAGGTTAAAAACTAGCAACAATAAAAAATCAAAATAATGAGGGACATCAACCAAACGATATGGAAAATGTTGCAATTTTGGGCCAATTCCAAAATAGAAAAAATAATTTATAATAGTTTTGGCGTCAACTAAAGATGACACAAAAAACTTTATTTGCAAATTTAGAGAAATATTTATAATAATTTTTGCGTCAATGTATATCATTTATGAAATGAGTTATAATTTTTTTTTATTTACAATGTTTTTCTATGTCAACCCTTGAGTGGCCATGTAAAAGTAAACATTTCACGTCAACTTATGAAGATGTTGCAAAAACTATGATTTTTAGTGTCAACTCAGGTTGCTGCTAAAAGTACATTTTCTTATAGTGTGTTATTTTCTGGAAAGGTTGATATCGAGTCCCCAGGACTACACCAAACTATCTCATGACTTCTTCTTAGTCAAGTGGAATCTAATTCCATACAATCTGCTATGTCAGAGTCATACCCAACCTTAATATTTTTTAGGCAATTTCACAAGTGCTCCAAAGTTTTCTTCCTTGCTTTTGACAATTAAAAAATAAACCTAAAGGTTCAACCAGTATTTGATGACAATTCAGGTTTACAGTCTTACATGTAATTTAGGTTTACAATCTTAAATGTGATTGATGCCTATTTTCCATGACTATATACCAAGACCTTCAATCAGCTATGAAAAGTACATAGACCAAACATAGCAGATGACATTAACTAAAGTGAGGAATTGGAGCACTTAAGATACGGTTCCACTTCCTGCCCCAAAATTCAGATTGCATGAATTGTTGAAGATGAGACTTTGATGCAGATGCTATAGTAATGTAGCATGAGTAAGCTAACTCAACTTCCATTAGAAAGCACAATATAAACAACAACATAAAATTATCTAAAAACTATTTTGTTGTATCTTATTTAATTGTGTGATTCAATTAATAAAGTTTTGTTTTGCTCATATTTTTAAATTAAACTTATTTGTTTACTTTTTTATAGGTTTGTTTGTTTATACATTGATGTTATCTCATTTTGTGTAAACATCTTTTTTCCTTACAGAAGATGGTCTTTCTTGTGAAAACTGAAGATGATCTTTTTTCCACTTACAGAAGGACTTCCACATACATAATTCTTTAGGTATTGAGCTTGTGTTACTGATGGTCTTCCACTTGCAGAAG